>CATIWM010196572.1:0-10871 GCA_949671775.1 Mallotus repandus
TAGACTTAGGCCCACTTTCTTTAGAATTAAAATAATTAGAATTAAGCCCACTAATTAATTTCTTTTTCTTTTAAAACTTAATAGATTTAGGCCCATTTTTAGAATTAAAAACAATAGATTTAGGTTCACTAATTAATCAAAATATAGGCCCATTTTTAGTTTCATTTTCATTTGTAATTAAAATATGTAGATTTAGTTAACTTAAATTAATACATAGTTTTAGATTTAGGGACATTATACTTTGAATGCATTTTTTATGTGCTTTTTCATTTATTGGTTGCCTTAGGGTTAGATGGATGTTCGAATTAGGGTTTAATGAAATTGCATGTAATTAGGGAATAAGATAATAATTAATAAAATAAATCTAAATGAACACAAGACTAAAAGAAGTTGGTATTCCGTATCCAGAACTCTTGGTTGTGGTGCTAGCTTGTATTAGAGAATCGAGTTGCCACCACTTTCGATTTGTCCCAATTATTACCCTGGGTGGCGACTCCTCATCTCCACACCATGTCTTTGTGATAGTGGTTAGTGTGTTCCCTAGAGCCCTGAGCTCAAACAGTGTCGCGGTTGTAATAAACTTGGGCGTTCGCTAAATCCCGCTGTCTACATTATCGTCTTCTTTATTTTTCCCTCTCTCTATTTCTTTTTCCTTCTTATTCTCTACTAACTTCTTCTTCTTTTTTTATATCCTACCTTATCCTCTCCTCTTATCTACCACATTCTAGGCTTATCTGCCACATTCTCCTTTTATCTTATCTCCTCTTGTTTACCACATTCTAGGTTCTTCTTTTCTTTTTCTTAAAGTTAAATAACCAATTTAAGCCATATATGTATACGTATATGTGTATATATATATATATTTTAAACCCTTAGCTTTATGATTCTTGTTATGGACTTAATTGTAAACATTTATAATCTTCTCTTACTTAACATTGGGTGGGTGTTAAATAAATGCATTTCTCATGTCTATATGATATGCATATTATGAAAATGCATTAGGTGGGCGTTACACCTTCTCTAAGTAGGCTTGTGCGACGTCGGCTTGCTCCTTCCATTTTTTGCAAGCTTGAAGGTGGGTGAACTTTTACTTGAATAATCCATGGTAAGAGAGCTAGGTGTGTAAGGTTGTTGGCCCGTGACAATCTCAAAAGGATTCATGCCCGTTGACTCACTCCTTTACAAGTTGTATGAGAATTGGGCAACATCAAGCAACTTAGCCTAATTTCGTTGGTTGGCACTCACATAGTGCCTCAAATATATCTCTAAGAGAGCAATGATCCTCTCAGTTTACCTATCAGTTTGGGGGTGCACGCTTGTAGAGAATTAGAGGTTGGTGCCTAATAGCTTGAATATCTCCATCTAAAGTGACCTATGAAGTGAGCATCTCTATTGCTCACTATCAACTTTGGCACACCCCAATATTTCACCATATGCTTCATAAAGAGATAGGCGACTTCTTCAACAGTGACAAATTTTAGAGCAGAAATGAAGATGCCATACTTAGAAAATTAATGCACCATGAAGATCTAAACACATCCCTTAGATAAAGGAAGCCCCACGATAAAGTCCATGGAAACACTCTCCTATGCTCTCTCAGGATTGGAATGTGGCTCTAGCAAACCACTTAGGGCTTGTTGCTCCACCTTGTCTTGTTGGCACATAAGACAAGTCCTAATGTAGGCCTCTACATCTTCCCTCATGCGAGGCCAATAATAGGCATTCTCCACAAGTTCCATTGTGCATTGTATGCTCAGATGATGCACCCACTTGCTATAATAGCACTCCTTGATGATCTCCTTTCATAGGTTGTCATGGAGTGGTGTAGACGGCGGGATTTAGCATGCGCCCAAGTATATTGCAACCACAACACTGTTTGAGCTCAGGTATCCAAGGAACAAACTACTATATCACAAAGACATAGGGTGGAGATGAGGAGTCGCCACCCGGTGTAATAACTAGGATAAATCGAAGGTGGTGGTAACTCGATTCTTTGAAAGAAAGTTAGCACCACAACTAGGGATTCTGGATATGGAATACCAACTTCTTTTTAGTCTTTAAAATTAATTTATGAATTACTATCTTATTCTCTAATTACATGCAATTTCATATTAAACCCTATTTTAACAATCAATGCCCAAAACAACTAGTCATGAAGTTACACATAAAAAATGCATTCATATAAGGTGAAATGTCCCTAAGTCTAAACTACATTTATTTTAATTTAAGTTAGCTAAGTCTACATTTTATTTATAAGTGAAATGAAAACTAAAGGTGGGCCTACCATTTTTATTAAATTAGTGAGCTTATATCTATTATTTTTAATTCTAAAGAGAATGGGCTTAAGTCTATCAAATTTTAAAAGAAAAATGAAAATGAATTAATGGGCTTAATTCTAATTATTTTTTAATTTAAATGAAATGATCCTAAATCTATTTCTTTTAAAAGAAAATGCTTTAGTGGGATGAGCTACGTTTAAATTGAATTTTAATTAATCTAAGAAAATGGGCCTAAATCTAATTAACCTAAATGGACCTAAATTGATTTTAAATTAATTAAAACCTAAAAACTAATTTTAGTGAGCCTATTATTAGTGAATTCAAACTAAATGGGGGCTTGAGGCCCAAAACGAAGAAAAAGAAAATAAAAAACCCTAAATAACAAATAAACATACCAAAAAACATACACGCAAATTCTAACCCTAATTTTTACATGCAATCTAATTAACTACAACCACCATTGATTTAATTAGGGTTACCAAATTGAACCTAATTTACTAATTCATTTTAAAGATATAGAAAAGTAAATACTTTGCTATGCCCACTATTGGGGCTATTACAACATCTACAAGAATTAAAATTAAATTATGTAAACCCCAAAAATAAATATAAAATAAAATTACAAAATAAATAAATAAAAATCCTAAAACTACTTTCAAATACGAAATTTAATCCATGGAATTTCATGGGTTTTGTTCTCCACAATGAATTCAAATCACCCATCCATGATCATAAGTACAAAAACAAAATAAATAAGGATTAGTAAATAAGCAAAATTAAGAATTAAAATTAAATCAAATAAAATAAAAAGAATCAAAAATAAATAAAAATAGAAAGGAGTAGAAGAAGAGATGATTAAATGGATGCAACATTGATTCCTTTTAGAAGAGATGATCACCGATTGATGAAAGCCTATGACTTTTGTTGTCTGCGAGTTCTTTGTTGTCTATGATTTTTAGCTTTATTTGATCTAATTAATGGCAAAGAACTAAAAGAAAAGTATGAAAAAAAGAAGGCACTATGTTTTGGCTTACGGTTAAAATTAGACAAGATAGAGAAAATAAAAATCCAGGAGCCTCCCCTCTTCTTTGTGAAAGAGGTTTAGGTATTTATAAAAACAACACTTTGTAAACCTAAGTTGGTTACAAGATAAAAGTAATAAAAACAATTTATTTTTAATCTTTATCTAATAAATAAATATTTATTAACAAATATTTATCAAATAAAAATTAAATAACAACCAATAAAAAAATAAAGATAAATACATAAAAAATAAAATAATAAAATAATAATAACAAAAAATTGTGGGATCGAAAAATTATATTTCCGATCAAATGAAAATTTAATGGCCAACAATGGCCATTTTGAAATTGAAATCTTGGCCATTCGCCAATCAAATTAATTCTTTTGGCCAAAAGAGGTCAATTTGGCCAATTTTTTCACTTAAATTTGCTTTGCTTTGGTCGAAGTTGGCTAATTTGATTTTTCTTTTCTTCTCTTGGGCCAACTTCGGCCCATTTCATTTTTGAATTTTTCTTTTCTTTTTTTTTATTTTCTCTTTCTTTTCTTTTTTTTAAATTTATTTTAAAAAACATTATTAAAACAAATAAATAACAAAGTAAATAAAAATTTAAAAATAAGTCCTCAAAAGAATTTACAATTTAGTTCAACACTAATAAATCTAATTCAATAAATCTAATTTCAAAATCAATTTTCATCATGGAGTCTTCTGTCATATCCAAACTCAAATCAACTCGAAATTAGGTGCTTACAGTTGCCCCTCTGTCACGGTTTGCTTAACAAATTGCACCAAAGCTAATAAGCACACAATTTCAAAGTAAAGAGTTAAGATACTTACATGTGTTCCTTGAGGCTCTTACCTATAGTTATCTGCATACTTGTGATTAGTGCTTTAGCTGCCATGCAACATCAAGCAGAATGCTATAACTACTGTGTAGCATTTAGCAAATTTCACTATATTTCCTATTGAACGTCAAGTGAATCGTACTTCTGCTATATTCCTTATGGGACGTTTAATAATGTGATTGGTGAATTTTTTTATATTCCCCGTGGGACGTTTAGCGATGTGATTTGTAAACTTCACTATATTCCTGTAGGACGTTTAGCGTTGTGATTGGTAATTTTCACTATATTACCTATGGGACATTTAGCGATGTGATGCTATAACTACTATGTATTGTCTAGCTAATTGCACTAAATTCCATGTAGGATGTCTAGTGATTGTGTTTGGTGAATTTCGCTATATTCCATATGGGACGTTTAGTGATGTGATGCTATAATTATTGTGTAGTGTTTAACAACTTGTGATCTTGCTATAGGTCTTATAGAGCGTCTAGTAAGAGATTTTTTAAAATTTTGTTATAGCTATTATGTAGCATCTAACAAAGTGCACTATAGTTCCTGTAGAACATCTAGTGATTTTATAAATTTTACTATATTCCCTGTGGGACGTTTATTAATGAGATGTTATAAATACCATGTAGTGTCTAGCTAATTGCACTATAGTTCATGTGGAACATCTAGTGAACTGTGATTTAAAAATGTGTTATAGTTTCTATGGAAAGTCTAGCAAGTTAGATTTGAAAACATGTTATAGGTCCTGTGGAGCATCTAGCAAAAAGTGATTTGAAAATGAGTTATATCTACCATGTAGCATATAACCAAATAAATTTGAAAATAAGTTATAGCTACTGTGTAGCATATCACTAAGTGAGTTTAAAATTGAGTTATCACTACCACGTAGCGTATAACCGAGTAAAATGTATTGTCTAGCTGCCATGCAGTGTTGAAGCGAAATGTGTTGCCTAGCTACCATGCAGTGTCAAAGCAAAAAGTGTTGTCTAGCTACCATGCATCGTCGAAGCGAAAAATGCTATTTAGCTACCATGCAGTGTCAAAGCAAAATGAAGTAAAAAAGTGTTGTCTAGCTGCCACCTAACGTTGAATTGAAAAGTGTTGTCTAGCTGCCACGCAGTGTCGAAGTGAAAAGTGCTGTCTAGCTGCCATGCAATGTTTAAGTGAAAAATTTTGTGTAGTTGCCACGCGACGTCTAAGCAAAAAATATTGTCTAGTTGCCACGCAACGTCTAAGAAAAATGTGCTATTTAGCTGCCACGCAACATCTAATGAATTGTGATTGAAAATATTGTTATAGCTAATGTGTACCATATAACAAAGTGAATTTGAAATTGAGTTATAGCTGCCATGTAGCGTATAACTGAGTGAAGTTGACATTGGGTTATAACTAACACGTAGTGTATAATTGAGTGAACTTGAAATTGAGATTGAGATTGAGTGCACTGTATGTAAAATGTAGATATCACCTTTTGAATTTTGTGTTGACCTAGGAATTTTGAGATTTTATATTGATTGACTGTGCATTTGTGCTAATTGATTAGAATTTTAGTTAACTAACTTTGAGTTTTTGCTGATTGATTTTGAATTCCTGCTAATTGACTTTAATAAGCTGCCTTCATTGCTCACTAACCTTGACTGACTTGATAATGTTGGTGCTGATACCATTTGCAATTCCTAAAGACTTGTTAAAGTTAGTTTCACCATGATAATTATATAAAAAAATATATTATAATTGAGCAAATTCATTAATTTATCACGAAATAGTATGCATTCAAACCTCACTAATTTTGATTTTGATGGCTATCATTTATTTGCAATTACCAAAGTTAAAGGTATTGTTAACCATTTTGTGCTGAGAGCATATTGTTTTACCAAGTGAAGAGCTAACTTTCACACCTAAATTTAGGGAGAATTTGCTAGACAAAACTTGTGAACATTGAACATAAACATATCAAATTCTGAGTATTAAAACAATATTTGAGTTATTTTTATGCTTTACTTCCTTATCCAAGTATTCCCCCGCCTTTCTTATATTACTAAGCGTGGATACCATTGGAAAGGTCCTTTGGATACTCATACTCTTAAAGAGCATTGGAGTAAATAGAGCAACTTTTAACATGGTCCTCTTTTATTATTCCCCCACCTTTTCTTATTAATCAGCATGGATACCACCAGAGGATTCACATTAATACTCTTACTCATTTATGAGCATTAGAATATATTAGAAGTGCTTGCTCTTATCTTGATTATCCTTTTAGTATTCTCCCGCCTTTCTTGTATTACTCAGTGACGATATCGTCAAGGGATTTTGTACTCATACTCATTTGAGAATTGGAGTAGATTAGATGCATATTTATTATTCTAAAGACTAAATTGATACTTCACAATCCAAGCAATTTATGCTTTAGATCCACATATTTTGTTTTGCGTATTCTTCCCTTTGGTAGGGTGTAAAGTAAGCATTAGATTGATTAGAGTTTAGAAACTTTCAGCATAAAATTATCAATCGAAAATCCAAACTTTGCGAGGCTAATAACAGAGAACCCTTAAGATCAAAGTTCAAGGGATACATTTTTTTTGCACATTATCTCATGAAATGGATGACTTTACTTTGAATTTTCGAAAATTTTCTCTTTTCTTTTTTTTTCTTACTTAGGATGTACTTTATTACAGAATAAAGTTATGTTACTTCCCTTTATTGCCATATTTTGATGAGCAATTGCTATTTGCTATTTTTCCCATTCCCATTGATGTACTGGTTTCTTTCTCTTTCTTCATTTTCCATGCGTAAAATATAATAAGTTAGTTGGATATATTTACAGATAAAGAAATTTTGACAGAATGTAATGTGTTTTTTTCATTCTTCCCTTTTTGATTATGTTGATGTCTTTGATCACATTGGTTGTGATACTCCACCATTAAGGTCGTGACCTAAGGTTGAGTATGTCTTTTTATCATTCCCATTGATGATACGATAAAGGCCTTCATTCCACTTCTTGACATCCCTTGCAAAAAAGGTTTAGGAGTTAGTGGCCTTATTTTATGTTCAGAGAAGTTTGTTAGATTGCATTCGTCTTAAGATTTAAGTGTATTCTTCCCTTTTAAGGCCGAGATGTATATTGTACCTTATGACTAGGAGTGCTACTTTGACTAGACAGGAGTTGAGAGAGACTCTCTAGAGGTTTTTTCAAGAGCATCTCTTGGAGTAGATTCTTACTGATCCATCTGAGGTACGTTTATCATCACTATTTCCCATATTATTGATTTCACAATTTGTGGGAATAGGTTCTCCTCTTGCTGAGGATCTAGGTGATGCTTTGGATAATGCTCTAAATGATGCTTTTAGAAATAAAAGTTGAATTTGAGGAGCTCGAGACTATAAGCTAATTTCTGGATGATTTGAGTTTGGATGCGATACAGGACCCAATGATGAAAATTGAATGTGAAATTAGATTTATTGGATTTGATTTATTGGTTTTGAATTAAATTGTAAATTCTTTTAGGACTTATTTTAAATTTTATTTATTTTATTTAGCTTTTTAATAATTTTTCAAAAAAAAAACAAAAATACAAAAATAAATATTTAAAAGAAAGTTAAAATACCATTGGCCATTCAATTCTAAAATCAAAACAAAGTGGCGTGTGGGTCACTTTTGGCCAACACACCAGATTTTTGTTTTTATTATTATTTTTTTTTCTTTTATTTATTTATTTTATTATTTTAACTTGATAATTTTTAATAAATCTCTTTATTAGATAAGTCACTTATCAAATTGTTAGGATTATATTTATTTTATTTGATTTTTTTTTTATTATTTTATTTTTTTATAAATAAAGAAAAGATTTCATAGAGAGGGGATTTTCTAGAGAGTTTTGGATTTTTAGTCGTGAAAAATTATTTTCTATATATTTTCTTTCACAAAGAGGGAGGAGGCTTCGAGGGTTTTATTCTTTTTCTTCTGCTTTTCCTGATTCTTTGCCGTGAGTTAAAACACAATTCTTCCTCCTTTTATTTTTCACGTACTTTTCTTTAGTTTCTGGCCACTAATCAGATCCAAATAAATAAAAAATCACAGATAAATAAAAAATCACAGACAAACACAACAAAAGCCATAAGCTTTCATCAATGGTGATCACCTTCTGAGGAGAATCAATACTGCATCCATCAAATAATCTCTTCTTCTACTCCTTTCTATTTTTTAAAATTTTGTTTCATTTTTTTTATCTCTATTTGATTTTGATTTTATTTTATTTTTATCTTTATTTTGTTTGATTACAAATCTTTATTTCTTTTGTTTTCTATTTTTGTGCTTATGATGGATGGGTGACATGAATCCACCGTGGTAATCAAACCAAGGCCAACCCATGAAGATTCTTGGAATGCCATGGATTAAATTTTGTATTTGAACATAGTTTTTAGGGTTTATTTTTATTTATTTTTGTATTTTGATGGCAATTTTATTTTGTATTTTTTGGGTTGTAATTAATTTTTATTTTTTTTATTTTTAGTAACTCATTGTAATAGCCTCGATAATGGGAATATAGTGGAACCTTTAATTTTCTGCACTTTAAAATTAATTAGTAAATTAGGTTCATTTGGTAAATACCCTAATAAAATAAATGGTGGCTTTAGTTAATTAGGATGTATATAAATTAAATTAGGGTTAGAAATCACTGAAGGAATGTATTTATGTGTTTATTTGGGCTTATTTGTTTATTTTTGTTCGTTTTGGGCCCCAAGACCATGTTAGGTTTTAACTCACTTAATAGGATAGGCCTTTAAAATTGGTTTTGGATTTTAATTAATTTTTAAATTTAGTTTTGGCCCATTTAGTTTAATTAGATTTAGGCTCACTTTCAGTTAATTAAAATTAATTTAGACCTAACCTAGCCCATCTAAAGCATTTCCTTTAAAATCAATATAGATTTAGGTTCATCTCATTTGATTTGAAATTAATTCGAATTAGGCCCACTAATTCAATTTCTTTTTCTTTAAAATTTAATAGACTTAGGCTCATTTTCTTAAGAATTAAAATTTGTAGATTTAACCTCACTAATTTACGAAAAATGGTAGGCCCACTTTTAGTTTCCATTCCACTTATAAATAAAATGTAGACTTAGCTAACTTAAATTAAAATCAATGTAGTTTTGATTTAGGGACGTTGCGCCTTATACGAATGTATTTTTTATGTGTAATTTCATGACTAGCTGTCTTGGGTGTTGATTGCTAAAATTGGGTTTAATATGAAATTGCATGTAATTTAAGAATAAGATAGTAATTCATAAACTAATTTTAAAGAACATGAGATTAAATGAAGTTGGTATTTCATTCCCAAAATATCCTAGTTCTGGTGCTAACTTTTTTTTAGAGAACCGAGTTACCACCACCTTCGATTTGTCCCAGTTATTACCCTGGGTGGTGACTCCTCATCTCCACGCTATGTCTTTGTAATATAGTACTGTGTTCCCTGGTGCCCTGAGTTCAAACAGTGTCATAGTTGCAATATACTTGGACACACACTAAACCCCACTGTCTACAGTGGCGATTCCACTGGGGATAAGAGATATTGATTCTACTTGTGTTCTTTAGAATAATTTTGTTCTTGCATTCATTCTTGTATGTCCCTGCTAGCCGATGGTATTGGTTTATAATCCCTTGATTCCACTAACTTCTTGGGATTATAAATTGGCTAACCATCACTCTTAGCCTTAACTTGGTTTAAGAGAGATTACCGAGCTCATCTAACCAAAGTATGTGACCCAAGTCTTAAAGGGGGGGTAGTCTTCTCTCAAGTTTGCAAAGGATATCGGGCCCCTCTAACCTTGGCCTATAACTCAAGTCTTAAAGAAGGACATCTTGCTAAGGGAACCTTGACCTTTTTCACTAGACTCAGCTCATGTAGTGGCCTAGTAACTTCCCTTAGGATCTACCTAAATTGCTTGTGATTGTTGCCATGAGGTATTTCCATTTATAAAAGCCCAAGCCCATACTTTAGAAGCCCATTTAGGCTAATAAGGATGAGGCTAAGTTTTTATAGTTGGAAATGCTATTTCTATGCTTTACTGCTTTGAGAGATATGGCATGCGTGTCGGTTCTTTATATCCCTTGTTGATATTAAGGCCAAGACCAAAAATTCTAGGAAAAGAGACTCGTCATTGAATACATGCATGGGAGGAATAAGGTTAGAAGGATGTATGTTTTACACTTGACTTGCTACTTATTGCATAACATGTGCATCATGCATACATGCATACATTTAGATCATGCATCATACTAACACTTTGTTTTGCAACCATCATAAATTCATTCAGGTCATCCTGTATTTGGAAACTTAGAGGTAGTAGACTGAAGAGAACCACCACCAAAGTCTTATCAATCTGCTCTACCTAGAAACACCACCAAAGTCAACTCCAATTAAGCAAATAGAAGAAATGGAACAATGACTGAGAGGAAACTGAACCCTAGAGGACATTAAGGGAGCTTTAATGGATGACATGAGAGCTATAATTCAATATGAACTGAGACACAGTCTAGCTGGATTAACGTACCATCCCTAGTTGCAATGGTGATTAATGATAACTCATATTTATATATATATTTTTATGTCAGTTTTATTGTAATATCTATGTTTATGATTTTATTATTGTGTATTTTATTTTAATTCAGTGTATTATTTAATAATAACCTTTGTTTTTGTTATTGGGCTTAATTTTG
>CATIWM010196577.1:0-41665 GCA_949671775.1 Mallotus repandus
GTTTGTATCGGATACCAAAAATATACCAAAAGGATACTAAGGACGAATCAGAATCATGTTGGACTTTGGTCAAGGGGCTACCATCTCCTGGGACGAGGCATCGCCTCTTGGATCCTTGTTCAAGAGGCGATCACCTCCTTGCTAAGGGGCGGTGCCTCTTTAAAGGGACGTCACATCTTAGCCAGGAACACTACGATTTACATGTTACTTGAATTCTAAGTAAATCAAATTTCATGCAAGCTGTAAATCTATTTCTAAAACATCAATATCTCACATAAGCATGCTTTCATTATGCCCTGTACCACATCAAAAATCCAAAAAAAAATGTAATTAAGACCGAGAAATTGAGTTTTAATGAAAAACTAAGACTTGAAAAGCTTAAAAATAGTAATTATTACTAAATGAACCAGGTTCGATGCTCCTAACTGAGCCCTCAGAGCTTGGTTTGTATGTTTGTGTACTTTGAATGTAAGAGGACTTCCTCTTCCTTCAAGAAATTTAACTCTTCTTTAATGAAACTCCTCTCTTCACTCTCTTTTCCCTTCTTAAGTTGTATTTTTTTTTCTGTGTTTTATTTTTCCTTTGGTCTCTATTCCAGGTATCTCTCTCTTTCAGACCCTCAAGTCCTCTATTTAAAGCCCTCACCTTTTCCTTTCTGAATTTTCAAAAAAGGCCACTAGGATCAAACTCATAATTTCCCATTACTCACCTTATCTTCCCTCTTCCATTTCTGCCTTGAAAGTTACCATTTTACGCACAAATTTGCAAGCTAGAGATATGTGGGTCCATCCTTGGTGTAATAGGGCCAAAATGCATGTAATGCAAAGTTAGGTCGGCCATTGAATAGTCGTCGCCTCTTCAGGTTTAGTTTAAAGAGGCGTCGCCTCCTGGGAAGAGGTGACCGCCTCTTTACCAGGTCTGGTCTGGACCAACGGGCTTGGGCTTACCTACTTCTTTTTGGGCCTTTGGACTTTTAGGTTTGATGTTTTGGGATTGGTTTAGAGTTCGTTTTACAGGAAGATTCGGGTCTTCCTACATTTTCGGACTATCTCATCACTGGACCTTCGTTGCGGGCCGATTAAATCTAGGGTGTCCACAATATTTTATTTAAATAAATTTAAAATTCATTTAAAAATAAATTTTATTTGGAATTCATTTGAAAATAAAATTAATTGGTTGGTGGGATTGAACCAAATAAAAGGTTAATGATTTAAAAGGCTAAATCAATAATATTAATCTATTTAAAATTTATTTATGTACTAATAGATTTTAATTTTTATTAATTTTAATTAAATATTAAATATTTATTTTTTTAATTTTTATCATTTTAATTATAAATTAATTTTTTTATTAATTTACTATTCTAACTCATCAAAACTCAAAAATACTGTCTATTGTTTCATACCAATGTGGCTCAAGTCCAATATGCATTCCTTAAAGAACACGAGAAAAATAGCAAAGTGAAAAGTTTGATGTCATTTTATACTATTTGATATTCCTTTTTTTTTTTTTACGCGCAACACATTGACGCGTACTATTTGATATCCTTATCCACAACCATGTGAAAATATTGAAATATTCATCATTCGACCCGACGTTTGGCTTTTTTGGACACACCTGTTTTCTAAGCTACTGACTACTGAATCATACTTAATATTTTGCCAACTGCTGTATAACTTGCCTGTTCTTCACAAGCTCCAAAACTTAGTAGACACAGCTTCCTCAAAAAATTAAAACTCCCTCATGGCATGTAATAAAGGGTAGGGGTGTTTTTGCTTTTCAAGTTGCATCATGTTTTGTTCATTTCCATATACTTAAAATATGTATATCGTGAGTTTTTTTATTCTACGTTCATTATGAATTGTGGAAATTGTGTAAGTTACCACATTTTTTATAAATTATTATAGTTTTATAAAAAAAGTGTATTTTATCTCTGATCTAAATATATATTTTATGGATAAAGATTTATGTTGCTATTCACAACGCTGCCGTGGATCATGGATCATGACATAATTATTAAAATATTCTTAGTTTAATTTTTTATTAAATTATTAAAAAAGTTTTACAGACTACAAATAATTAAATTTTTACACAATAGATTCACTTATCACACTATCTTACCCATATTTTATATAGCTTAAAAAAATCTATTAAAATTATATTGTATGGTGTGATGTCTTTTTTTAATGAAATAATAAAATTAAAAATGTTAAAATTAATAATACTATGCAAATATGATTCGTCTAAAACGTAAAATTAAAGCGTATTTGATGAAAGAGATATTAGGAGAGAATGCAGAATGGTATCAAATGCTGACTTGTGAGTTGTGATTATGCATGTATGTCCAAACAATATGAGCGTGACCACACCAACAGCGCATTATTTTTTTGCCACAATAGTCATGCTATTACTATTTTCATCACTATAATTTGCTAAATGAAACGTGTTATTCTTCATGATAATTGTAGTGCTGGGACGAAAATATCATATACAGTTGAGTTTTTATTTGATTCATCATTTGCATCACAGCTTGCATTTTCGAAATTGATGCTTTCCTTTTGTCCAGGCACTCATTAGGGATAAGTTTGAATGCTGGGAATTAGATGCCATAGTAAATAGACATTAAGCACATTCGCATGATGTTCGTTAGTTGCAGGTTTTCTTTTGTCAATCCCACGGGCTCGGGGAATCGACAGCAGATAATTGGATGACAAACTCACGTTTGAACTTGTCTTTGGCTTCAGACTAGTCCTCACCAATTTAAAAGACTTTGTATTTTGGAATGGACACTCTGTTTTTTTTTAATTTTAAGTATTTCGGTTGTTTCAAAAAAGTCATTTGCAGCTTGCTTATTCTAAAAAGAGAAAATCACTTTAATTGGGTCTGAAATTTTTTAACAATATTTTAAAAATAATATCCCTGGCAGATTTTGCTGATTAGAAAGATTATATAATTTATTTTAAATAGTAAATTAATTCAAATATTTTTTACATTGTTTTTTTAATTTTTTCACTATTTAAGTTTATTTTTTTGAGGAGCATGATAAAAGAATTCAGTTTTTCTTTTTTTCAACTGAAATTAAAAATAAAAATTATATAGTATCTAAAAATATAAATATTATTAAAATATATGTTTGACATGATTCTAGTCTAAATTAATATAAATAATAAATTATAATTAAAACTTCAAATATGCTCATTAATCATTTAGTTTCACATTTTTTTAAAAAAAAATTCTGGAACAGAGTCAAAATGAATTTCACTGGATAAATATAGTAATACAAGAAATCATAAGCATCAATTAAGTTGGACTCAACCCAAGGTACCAACCCGGTTACATAGAAGTACCAACCCGGTTACATAGAAGAGAAACTCTAATTAAAAAATGAGCACAGCGGCAGAGAAGAAACAAAACACAACACAGTGGCCACATCCATCACTTGCCAGCTTCCTCTACGGGCGATCACCCTTTGAAACACTCAGAAATGTGTGAACTTAAGTCCTAAGATGTTGCTCAGGAACTGGATTGTTAGGTATAGAATTGCGTTCCATCATGAGAGCTGTTGGATCATAAATAGATATTGACATCAGCGTGTATCACAACTCAACAATAATCAATAATCAAATAATAATCATAAAAATATTGACTTTATTTGTGTTTCCTCTCCTCGTTCTTTTCCCATCCCACTTCCGAAACTAATGGGCTTAGATTTTTCTCATGGGCTGATTCAGATTTTGTTCTGAACCTGAAAAAAGCCATGTATTTGGAGTTTTTTTTTAAAAAAAAGAATTGCCTAAGAAGTGGGTTTTAGGAGTTTAGGGGTGCTTGGTTCTATTTTGATTATCAATCAATCCGCACGCGTTCCCGTTCAGGTTCATGAAGCGAAACCAGCGTTTCGAAGAAGACTAAACGGTATCAATACTGATCATAATTCCAATTTTTTTTTTTTTTTTAAAAAAAACACACGATACCGGTCTCTCTCTTTTCCCAATAAAGTAAAGCAGCGTCACTGATAACTGATTCTGTAACCTTCCACTCTGCTACAACTTGTGGTGGCGTAGTTTTGTGCCAAAGCTTCATGAGTAGCTGAGTGGAGCTGAGCCAGATTTGATTGGGTAAAGCTAAAGCAAAAGCAAAGCATCTTCTTCAGCTAATTTCCACCGTTCATTACATTACGATTCTTTTTGTTTCTGATTTCTCATTATTTTATTTGACTGGCGACGAGGTCTGATCCGCATACTGTAATGTAATAAACTGCAGAGCGGGAGCTTTTCAGATGTACCAAATGGAAGTCAAATTAGTGCAAAATGACGTTGCTGATTGGGTCTACAGAGGCGAAGGTGCTGCTAATCTCGTCCTTGGTTACACCGGATCGTCTCCCATTTTTGTACTTCCCTTCTTCTACTCTCTTTTCTTTTCCTAATTTTTAGTTTTTGAAGTGTTTTTCTTCATCTGATATGATTTAATGAAATGTGTGAATAAATTTGCATGATAAAAAAAAGATTGGGAAGGTGATGAGAGTTCAGAAAATATCAAGGAACGGAACATCAAATCATGTAGAGAATCAAACAGTGTTAACGGAGGAAGAACGGTTGCTGTGGAGAGAATCAAAGGACTTAGCAACCTCTCCTACAAAAGAGCTGACGGAGTTATATTACGTCAAGCATATTATGACTCCTTTGTTAGGTCCTGACCACGTTGATGCCGGAGTATGTGTTTGCCTTTGTTTTTGTCTGTTTCATAGTAATTAGCTGTTTTATTAGTAGCTTTAGTTGAAGTTAATTGTAATTTGGACAGATGCATGTTCAAGTTTCTAAGGAATTTATTGAATCTATAGAGAAGAAAGTGATTTCCCAGCGTCCTTCTTGGCGAGTTGATGCTGCTAAGATTGATACGGATCGCCATTTTGTGCTTCTTATGTCGGATCATTCTGTATTTTCTCATGGTAATTACCTCCTAAAAATGTAATCAATGTGTTTAATTGATTTCTTAGTGTAATAATATATGTGCAATACAGAGTTCTGTTATTTAATTCTGCTTGTTTCATCATATGTTCAGGTAGTCTTAGTGTTGGACCTTGTTTATCTGTTGAGATAAAGGTATTTGTTTTTTCTTTTTATCAGCATTAATTTTTTTTTCTTTTTTGCTAGTTTATGAGTGATTTATATTTTTCTTATAGGCATCTTTATTATAACTTCCCTATTTGTTTCAATCAATTAGCCTAAATGTGGATTTCTTCCATCATCAAGATTCATAGCTGAAAGAAATGCCATTAAAAGGAGCACAACCCGTTTTAGAATGCACCAAGTCCTGAAGTTGCGACTACGTGAGGTAATTTTTCTACTATACCATTTATCGTGGTCTTATGGTAAAGTTAGTTCAACATGCCATTAATCACTTTTATATGTCAGCTTATTATGTGTTTGCTTTGTTCTGGCAAAATTCCTACTCTGTTTGATTGGTCCTGCTGGTACTAGCTTTAATGTCCTCTGCATCTCGTTAACGAGGGTTATTTTTTTCTTTTTTTCACTCTGTTATGAATTTTATTCTGGCTCAAGCATATTAATTTTTCAGACTTCGGAGGTAAGCCAGTATGATCCTCTTGATATTTTCTCTGGTTCCAAGGAAAGAATCCAAAAGGCAATCAGTGATCTCTACGCTACACCTCAGAACAATTTCCGGGTGTTCTTAAATGGTTCCCTTATATTTGGAGGCTTGGGTGGTGGCACCAATAAAACTAGTATTGTGATTGAACAAGCTTTTGAAGACGCATTGAAGGATGTCATCCAGGCAGGTGATGGTTTTCGCACAACAAGTTTCATAGAGCTTGTTGCTGAGGCAATTTATAGTTCTCAAGTACTGGATCGACTTCTTGAAGTCCAAAAGCTTGATAATTTTGACATTGAAGGGGCAATTCATGCTTACTACAATGTTATAGCGCAACCCTGCATGATATGCAAAGAATTTGATGAAGCAGGACTGCCACATGAGTATGTGTCCTTGCATTCTATCCCAATGGATGAAAGCTTGAAGATAGTGAAGGACTATTTGATATCTGCAACTGCAAAGGACTGTAGCGTGATGATTAGTTTCAGACCAAGAGAAAATATGGACTTTGATTCTCCATATAGCAATATATACCTGCAATCAACAATCCAAAACTTTGATTACAAGGTAGGTTTTAGCACATTTCTATTTCATTTTTATTTTAATTCACATACAGTTATCAGATTAATAGGCGACATGTAGAATATCTGCTTCTAGACACCATGCAATCTTATTATTGTAACATTGGAATGAAAAAAAAAAAAAATCCTTGCTTGAGGTCAATTCTAACAACAGCGCCGCTGGGAATCAGGGAGCGAAAAGGAGGAATTAGTGAGGCTATTGGTATTATTTCCAAAATGAATCTGGAATTGATAATGCCCTAAAATCATAATATAATGTAATATTATATTGCAACATGTACTTTGGGTTTTGGACTTGATCATTTCTTAAAGTTCTTAAAATGATGTACTTTTTGTGCCTATGCATTCATTCCCCATAAGTGAAATGCACTATTCACACTCTAATCAGTTTTCAGACTTGTTCATGTTAGAATTTTTCTCCTATTATAGTGATCTCTATGTCTCCGGATAACAAATATCATGTATTAAATTCCTGTCAGCCTTTGATGATCGGGAAAGTTTCATCAATTTATTGTTTAAATTCTTCCAGTTGTCTACCCTTATAAATTTCTCATTTATTTCATTATCTTAGGTGAATTTCCTTGACTTGGATTTGAAACTTTTAAACAAGATGGAAACCTATTATGAGAAGGACAAGCAGATACTGAACTCCTATGTTCAGATGCTGGAAATAAATAATTTGAATGGCATCAAGACTCCGGAGATTTGTGAAACCATAGAGTGAGATTCAATAAGACTGCGGAGCATTTTTTTACTTTCTGAAAATTGAATTGGTAAGTGCAAGTAATTTGATATGGCCATGTTTATCCCTTAATAATTGGTATGCTAATTGTGAAAATGAAGATGAGACTTGCTCCACTCTTTGGGAAGATTGAACTTTTCTTATGCATGTACATTGTTCTCTTGCTATATATTTTCTTCAGAATTTGAAATTCTTATTGTTATACTTTTCTTGTCTCTTTGTGCAACATGTGAGATAGTTGACTCTTGAATTTGAGTTGGATGTGAAATTAATTTTGTTGTATTCATTTTTAAGTTCTGGGTGCACATCACCACTTTATTGTCTGTTACCTGAACAAGGAACTTAACTTCTGGAATGTGTGTAATCTACTGCTGCGGCACCACTAGAAATCTGAGAAATGCTCTTCAAAAACTTGAGTCAATGTTTGTTGGAGTTGGCTATATGTATCTTTTTCCTTCCTACTTGATTTTTGGGCTACATTAGCAAAGAGGTCTAAAAATTCCAACTCCTAAAGCAGACCCTATATCATCTTGAATTTATCCGTCACCATCTTTGCTCATATGAATTTAGATATGCTCAATCTTTCATGCTTGGGCATCAAACCCTGACACCTAAGCCATGCTTTTTAAACATTATCTCTGAAAGTCTTTAACTTTTTAAGATTTACAACTGCTATGAGAATTTACTTAAAAGTTAGTTCAGTTGTTGATATACATTTGATATGGTGATCTATTAATTTTATTGTGCCATTTGATGCAGATTTGATGAAGGAGAGGGGGTAGAAAGTGACACGACGTTCTTCCAAGCTATACCTACTGGGGCAATGATATGTGAACTACCTTCACTGTCATCCATCCCAAGTCCACATAGCCTAACATATGGTGGCTTGAATAAATTGGGCATGTGGAATCTCAAATAGCAAGGTTGATTGCATTTCAGCATTGAATCTTGAGATTTGAGCTGACTTTGAGGACAAAACTTAAGATCTAGCAATATGTAGAGAACATTTACAGAAGCTACAGTCACTCTTTTCATATTTGTCCATTTGGCATGTAAGTTTTTTGGGCAACAAAATTTTTATGTATAATTACTTGAGCTATAATGCATACTACATAATTACTAACTCATAAACAAGGCACTAGTTGAATGAATAGCTTCTTGCTCTTTAACTATAAGAATTCTCCGAAAGCCTAATAAAAGTTTGCACTTTCATGAAACATCAGCTACATTGCAGCTGCGTTACACTTGCCTGTGATGGTATACCTTAAGATTTTTGGAAATTCAAATCCCTAGTTGTAGAGCATAGTAGGCATTGACTAGAGTGGTGATGCGTTGGGACCCATGATATAGGTTCTTTTCACTTTGAAGTACTTTTTACATTGCAATTGGGCTTCGGCACTCTTCCATGCTTCCATTGTATCTTCAGTTTGAGATTTTATTTATTTATTTATTTCCTTTAATGTTTTCTTTTTGATACTTCCATTTGTCTTTTTGATTGGCTTAAAGAATATTTAATGCTTCAACGTTTGGCAAGTAATGTACACAGTGAGTAGGCTGTAATTTTGATTTCACTTGTTCCATATTTTTTAAAGTTACAGCAATTTTCTATTTCTCAACTTTGTTCTGTGCAGAGGTGAGTAGAGGATTCAATTACAAATATGCGCTGATCACGTAGTATATATATATATATATATGCTCTCTCTAAACAGTTCAACTTTAATATATTTTTTAGTCAGACCAAATTAATTTCCATGCTTTCATCTGGTTAGATTATTGTGGCAACTTTAATAATCTAAATTTCAGTTTTTTGCAGAGCAAAAATATTGAAGATCAGTAAGACTGATGTCAGGGCAAGAATTCAGATCAGGATCTGCAGCCAAGGCGCAAAGTCTGAATGGCCAAGTAGAACAAACACGAGGTCCAGTACTCTGGCAGCAGTGTGCAGCTGTACCATGTGCTCAATATTGAGCTGCTGTGTTGTTGTCTATCTCTTCATGTATAAGAACAGGACCTATTGAGGACCTCTTTTGTTGTACAACATATAAAGGACATAAAAAGGTGGCAGAAGTAGGGTAAGTTGTACCCATTCAGCTGACCCCAATGCCCATAAAGCTGAACTGATATGCTATGCTAATCATGCCTTTTTGGCCACGACAATGTCTAATAGCAGGTTACTGATACTATTTCTTCAAAACATCATTAGTTAATTATCTGATTGACCACCCGTTAGGGCCTTGGCCCTTGGCCCTAGGGAGTTGGAGGTCTTTGCTCCCCCTTCCCCAAGGAATTGAATTTCTTGAATTTATCTGCACTTGAAGACTCTACCAATTTAAGTATGCTAGGCTACCCATGATTATATAATACATGTATCTTCCCTGCTAACAGACTAACTAATGCTAACAAAAAATAGTTATACATTGATTGTGTATGAGAAACTTTAGTTTGTTGCCAGTAATGCATGTTTCAGCACTGCGATTGAGCATTTAGAAGGATTTCCTTTGATAATGTGATGGTTAGACATATATTTACCTGATGGAACCATGATAGGCTTGAGTGGGCATGGCCATGGGGGTATTAGATAGGGTATGTTCTGCTATGGGTATGAAATCTGAAAATTAACTTTGTGTTCGTCTATGATGATAATGTTTGAGGACATGTTCTGAATTAAAGAATTGGCAAGTGAGTAAATTCTGCATTCAATGCCTGTTGGGGGTAGCAGTTGATCCAATCAAGAACCTTCTGACAGGCATTTACTTCTTTTCAACTACTTACATTTACTCCAATTCTCTTTTGTCCAAAATCAAAGAAAGTAAATAACGTATAATTGTATAGCATGGTGAGATTAAAAAAAGTGTCAAATAATTTATATATAACAACTCTAAATACTTTCACTTCTATACCATCTTGCTCCAGTTTGCTTCTTTGAAATTTGTGGTAGCTCTGTTAGAGAAAATGTCCAAGGTTATCTTGGCTCCTTTTTATTTTCTAAATTTGTTTATTTTAATGTGATGTTTTCTGTTATAATTCCACTTATAGTTAAAAAATATTATCTTGGCCTTTTCCCTTTATACTGACACTCTGCAGAACTTTTTCAGGATGTTGGTTATGGCATAAATATTTAGCAGTTCTGACTTCAGATGAAGTACAAAGGAATCTGACATTATTTTTGTGGTGCAGAAAACTGTAGTGTCAGTGGAGCTGCTCTGTTGTAAATGCAGGAAGAAGGTGATGAAGTTAATTTCAACCATAGAAGGGATAACTTCTATTGTCCTCGACCCTTCAAAGAACACAGTGACGGTGATTGGCGAAGCTGATCCTGTGAAGATCATTCGCAAGGTCAGGAAATTTCGAAAATCTGCAACGATCGTGAGTATAGGGCCTCCCAAGGAAGAGAAGAAGGATGATAAAGATAAAATTAAAGGTTCATACGTGAGAGAAATAATTGTTCCTTATGCACCAAAGACATGCCAGAGATGCGATGTGTGGTATGTGGTTGGTGATGATTTTTATAGTTATTGTTCTATCTTGTAAATAAGCATAACATCCTCTTATCCTTTGTTGAATGTGTCTCCATAAATATGTTCTATTGGTTCTATTGCTTGCATAAGAACAATGGCAAACATTGTGTACCTTGTTTAATGTTATTTTTTTGGCATTTCGATTGCAATCTGCCAAGAAACCATTATCTAATTTGGCCGTCTTTCTTTTGCTCCTATCTATTATGTATTTTTTTTTCATATGATATTTTCGGTATCCAATAGCTATAAGGATTTTGATTATACTTATATGTCTGACTAATTTTGTAATCTATAATTTTTGTTTAGTTTTACTTAGGATGAGGTTATAAGCATAGTACCATCTTCTCTCAAATTTGCAAGAATCTTATGGTTGAATATGCGTTTGGCCATTTTAGGCACCAAGTTCACTTCCTAGGGCATTTGAATTCTAGTTTAAAATTCAAGTGTTCAATCACGTAGATGTTCAAGCAGGCCACAATTACTTGCTGCTGCAACTACCCATGCCTCTTTTTGGCAGGACCATGTATATGTAAAAGGAGTGAAATGGACCATACCACATACTGTTTTGTCAAAATGACAAGTTTTCTGCTGACTTTTCAAATTGCAGTGAAACCAAATTCTCATCTTGTAGTTATGTGGAATGTACAAGGTACTGCATGGTTATGTTCAGTTAACTCATATTAAATATGCCAACAAATTTTTTGGATTCATGGATTGATGACTCAATAATTATACACACTTTTTGTATATTTTCAAATGAAATTAATGTTTTTCATGTTTGTGGGTCATGCTAGTTTCTTTCTTTTTCCTCTTCCAATTCGAAATTATTTTGTTTTTTGTTTTTTAAATATGGAAATTATTTAAAACAAGAGGATTTGCTGTTGGTGACTACAAATGAAGATGTTTTAGTATTGCCGACAAATGTTAGTCGATGAAAACATGTGATATCATTGTCTTTACTTTATTGATGAAGCCATTTTGATACATTACTAACATTATAAGATGTAGATTGAAGTGTATTTTTGGTTGATGAATTATATGATGATATCTACGTGAAAGCTCATTTTGCCTTCTTTTTCTTTTTTAATAAATAAAAGACTTAGACATGATGGCTTGCTGGATTTCACTTCACATCATTTACCTATCTTTATTTATTTATTAATTATTATTATTATTTTGCAAAAGTGTTGTGCACAATGGAGTGAAAGAAATTTATGAATCAGGACGAGCTCCTTACCTAATTTTGCTTTCAACAATACATGTGATTCTATGATTTTTTAAAAAAAGTTTCCAAAAAAAAAATATTACATTAAAACCACAAAATTTTGGCCTTTCGTTTCCAATAAAAACAAACGAATATAATTTTTCAATGTTTGCATCTAAGCCCAAGCCCGGCTGCTAGCGAGATAATTAGCGCACGGGGATAGGCCATTTTTGTATATTACGATGCATTTACAGGCCCATATTGCTGCTTAATGTCACAATGTAAACCCATAGGCCCATTTTAAAGAGGCCTCAGAGGCGCATTTTAAGAGGCCATGGAGGCCCATTTTGAAGAGGCCATAGAGGCCTATTTTGAAATCAGCGGAAGTAAATAAAGAATTCTAGATGTTGAATGAAGGATCCTAGTTGGTTTCTTTCTCTTCAAGCTAAAACCCCATATAAACCCTCGCATCAATTTCAATAATAATTTTTTTTAAAAAAAATTTGAGAAGAACATGATCACAACTCTCCCAAAAACCGAAACTGTTGTATCGGCGGCGGCCTCTATTGCTGCCTCTGCCATTGTGTTCCATTTCCCGCAGGCTGTTCATCAATATCTAAATTCATCTTTTCGAAAACTATCAACCCTTTTGTCATCTCAACTCACCGTTGTCATTGACGAGTTCGATGGCCTCATTGCCAACCAGATGTTTCATGCTGCTAATGTTTACTTAGGCGCCAACTTATCGGCATCAAAGAGACGAATCAAGGTAAACAAGCCCGAGAAGGAGAAAGAACTAGCTGTAACTATTGATACGGATCAAGAACTGGTTGACGTGTTTAGAGGCGTGAAATTGAAGTGGGTTCTAGTGTCCTCACACATTGAAAGTCATGTCCCTTCCAATAAAAAGGGCAATGGCAGCATGTTTTCGCGGTCCGAGTTGAGATATTTTGAGCTTAGCTTCCATAAGAAGCAGAGAGATATGGTGCTAAGCTGTTATTTACCTTACATTTTTCAAAAATCCAAAGCAATAAGAGAAGAGAAAAAGACTCTGAAATTGCACACGATTGATTACAATGGCACTGATTACTGGGGTTCCATTAACTTTGATCATCCTGCAACCTTTGATACTATAGCAATGGATCCAGAGATGAAGGACGGGTTGATCAAGGATCTTGATCAATTCATAGCAAGGAAGGACTTCTACAGGAAAGTAGGCAAGGCTTGGAAACGTGGGTATTTGTTATATGGACCACCAGGAACTGGAAAATCGAGCTTGGTTGCTGCCATGGCTAATTACCTTAAGTTTGATGTTTATGACTTGGATTTAAAAGAGGTTCAATGCAATTCAGATTTGAGGAGGTTACTGATCGGTACAGGAAATCGATCAATATTAGTTGTGGAAGATATTGATAGATCTTTTGACACTGCAGAAGATAATAAAGTAAGTTCCCATATTTTATGGCTCAGTTATTTGTACAATTCCGCAAATATGCAATTGACTCAACCTGAAAAGCTATATCAAGTTCCATGTTTCACTAAATATGGTAAACAAAAACGGCCAATTTGAACCCTTGGTTCAGTTGACTTAATAAAGGGAAACAAAAGTCCTAAAACTTGCCTTTTTAACTTCGTAGGTCACTCTTTCTGGTCTTCACTTCGTAGGTCACTCTTTCTGGTCTTCTGAATTTCATTGATGGCCTGTGGTCGAGCTGCGGAGATGAGAGGATTCTAGTATTCACAACCAATCACAAAGACCAGCTTGACCCAGTATTGCTAAGACCGGGCCGCATGGATATTCACCTGCACTTGTCTTATTGCACTTTTGATGGTTTTAAGACGCTTGCATCTAATTATTTGCGTATCACGGAGCACCCACTGTTTGATGAAATTGATCAGCTGTTGGAAGATGTTCAGGCTACACCTGCTGAAGTTGCAGGAGAGCTAATGAAATGTGCAGATGCAGAACTTGCACTTCAAGGCCTAATCAAGTTCCTCCAGAGTAAGGTAAAATCTGTAATACCATAGTCAAAAATTGAAAGAGTAAAGTATCAATAGTCCTGCATAATAACCAAAATAAAACCTTGTTTTCTGGCATAACTGTCAAAGAGAAATCAATTTGTTTTCAGGCTTCTCTTTTTTCTTTCTTTCTTTTATTGCTGAATCTTTCTATAGAAATGCAATAAGTCCTGCAGAAAAATTTTGCAAACTCAACTTTCTTATGGATTAACATCTACAATCTACTCAGGCAGAAAATTCAGGTTTGATGCAAATACAACCAGGCCAACTTATTAGTTTAAGCCCGAAAAACTTGAACATCTATTGTTAAATTTTGCAAATGAAAGTAGAATCTTTATTCTTACCCTTTTATACTGACTTTTCATATTTCCTCGAGAGGATCATAGCCTATGAGCTGAAAGTCAGATGCCTGAAATGAGTTGATGTCCTTCTTCTGGGAATTTATTCTCAGAATCTGCATTTACATGAACTGGGGAGCAAATAAGTAAAAGAAATAGATCACAAATCCACATCCACATCATTTATTATCTTGAGTCATCTTTAAAATCCACATCCTCATGCCAAAGGAATTAATAATTATGGTATTGAACTTTTAAAATTTTTCAGCCAACTCAACTGGTTGTTACATAGTATAGTGTGCTCACCGGAAAAGGTCTTGGAAGCTTCTGAAGCTGCTTCTGTAGAGGCTCAATATGTGTTGTATAAACATGAGCATCTCCAATCACATGGACAAGATCACCAGGAACAAGATCTGCATGGGTAAAACAGGTGTCCGCCATGATGTGATAATGACAACGCAAACTACTTCCCATATTAAAATAAAGCATTGATGAAAGGAGAATTCTATGGAACAAACGAGAAATAAGTGCATACTACAAACAAAAGCAATCATGCAAGTCAACAAAGCATAAGATGCAATGTTAAATGGGACTCCAAGACCCACATCAGCAGAGTGCTGATACATTTGACAGGATAGCTCCCCAATAGCCACGTAGAACTACAATTAGTGAACAAAATTGGTTAGCGATGTTTCTTTCAAGGAATTATTATCAAAACAGGTACTAAAACATGAAACCTGCAAGCAGAGGCAAACAGAGAAAGGACAATCAGAAGTAGAATATCCCAAACCTGTGCAAACATGTGACAAGGTGAAAGTGCCATTGATTTGAGATCTGGTGGATTCCCTGCTGAAACGATAATATGCCTATCATCTGGTCTCCTCTTGATCTTATCAATAACGTCTGCCAGCTGATCAAATCCTTGGACCGTGTAGTCAGCATGTATGTCTGTATAGCTGCAGGAAAAAAAAAGGTAATTAAAATTATGAAATAGAAGTTGAAATTTCCTATTGGGAAATCGTAACTAATAGCTAAACTGGCACCAAAGTGTCTTCATTGGAAGCCATATATGGGTCCCAAGGCACCCTCTTCTCTATCTTTCAGGTCAATGCTGAGATATAAAGACACATGAGTTGGGTTTATACAGAAAACCTACACAATCAATGTGGATTTTTGTGTTTACCTGTCCAGGTAGTCTCTAGATGCATCATCATCCCATATGTGAATGCTTCTCTCCTGAAGAACCTATTGTGAAAAGCTCTAGTCCAATTATAAAACTTCATCAATTATGTTTTCTTTCTCAAAATATGTTATTGCTTAATCCATTGGTGTGTGATGCTTAGCAGCACTGGCAATAATACCAGTTGCAATGCAAGAAAAACAAGTCCATTGCGGATAGCAAACATAATTACTTTTTATGGATAGGTACCACATGGCTTTCATTGGCCAATTAAAGCATTTGACTCCATAGAAAAAAGAAAAAAAAATTCATTTACCTTCACATTTGTTGAACCACTGATAAACCACAAAAGTTCTTCAACAACTCCCCTCCACAACACTCTCTGTGCGATTTAAAAATGACAATTACAAGTACTATTTTAGACAATGCAGATGGAAAATATCCCATAAATGTCATAATAACCTATGACTGATGAGTGAAATCTTACACTAATTTCATAAAATTTTGGTTATTGCAAAACAAATTGAAAGAACTTTTGGAGAGAACTGATACCTTGGTTGTAAGAAGTGGAAAGGATTTGCGCAGATTGTACTGCATCTGTAGGTGTAGCAAGTATCAAATAGTGTAATATGAAGCTGCAGCCTTTCATTAACATAGCAGAAGAAATAGAGACGAAGTTGTGAAAAGAGAAAAGAGCATAGAAATGGATAGAAAGCTAAAATTTGGTATTACCCGACAGCCAAATTTTGATAGGGCACCGTTGCCTGTCCTGTCATTCTTCAAGGTGCCACTCGAGATGATTTCTTCAGCAAGTCTTAGATACAAATACTCATCATGTTTCTTAAAAATAATCTTAGGCAAAAAGGTAAAATTCTTTACTTCAAACTTGTTGGAACTCAAATTGTCATTTAACTTTGCTGAAGCACTTTCAAAAGGAATACCATTTTCTGAATTCTTAACACGAACATACGTCACAAAAGAATATCGCACATTGTTTTCCACTATCGGTAGAGATGAATACCGTGGATGAAACATGGAAAAATCAATAACTGGAATGAAGGTGTCACACTCAAAGCTTGTCTCAATTTCAGTGATGTGGATGGCATCACATCCTGGTGCATTAATTGTTTCCCTGTATTAAAACATATCAATACCTCCAGCATGAACATCTTCTAGCATGTAATTCATTTAATTATTCAGGTGTAAATTACCTCAATATCTGACCACCTCCTATCAAAAACACTTTCTCAATTGAGAAACTGTAAGGTGCTTCCGCCAATAGCTCCAAGGCGGATGGAATGCTTCCACATACTACAACATCTTCTGCTGTTGTGAATTTACAGCTCCTGGAACGAGTAAGCACGACATTCAAGCGTCCAGGTAGGGGCCTGTACTTGAAGGGAATACTGTCCCATGTTTTTCTACCCATCACTACTGCATTTTTTTTCTCAGGGTTTGATGTGGTCAGTGTAAGCTCCTTGAAAAATTTGAGGTCAGATGGCAATCTCCATGGTAATTTCCCATCCTTCCCAATACCCATATCACGAGTAGCAGCGACCACAACTTCGTAACTTCTCCTTTGATCAAGACGCATACTGTAATCGGCACAAGGAACACTGCTCGGATCCTCACCAGACATAACTGAAAAACTTGTGTAAGATCTGTAGTTTGAAAATATGCAAGAATTTTTCCGTGCTTGTGGGGCTGCCACTACAGATACATAGTAAAGATTATAGAAGCTAATGCTATTCTTACAAGAACTCAGCAATACCTGAAAATGATGAAAGATACAATTGATAAAGAACACATAACAGCAATTCTACAAAATAAATATTTATGATGGAAAATTAACCTTTGAAAAAAGCATGCTCCTCGGAGCACAGCGGTGCATCAGCATCTGGGTATCTGGTGAAAGCTAGAGAGATTCATTTCTCCTGTTACAGTTAAAGAAAATACAGAAAAAATAATAATAATTCAGCTCGTTCAAGAATTACAGAGAGATGTTTCCATAAATTATTACAATATCTGTAAATAGATTGCAATTATTAAGATAAACATACACAGAATCAATGAAAACTGGATGAAAGAGCACACAAATTGCAGGGAAACTGAGAGGGAAAGAAAGAAAGAAAGAAAGAAAGAAAGAAAGTGGATGAAAATGGAACTAACTAACAGAAAAAAATGGGAAAAGGTGCATTTAAGCCCCTAACGTTTTGCCCGGAGAGCACATAAACCCTTTTTTTTTTTTTTTTTGACTATTTTAACACGATTTTTATGTTTTCCTTTATTTTAAGCCCCTCTATTAACTGTAGTGAAATGGGGAGAAAACATACGTTTCATTAATCTGACGTGGCGTTCATGGAAAAAAAGGGTCCCACGTGTCAGAATAAGCTTCATGTAGCCATAACCGTCTCCTTTATAACCAAACCCAACCATACTGTACTCTCATGAAGCCGCGACACTGCCCATTCTCCGTTTGCAATTGCTTAAGCATCTTGAGAAAAAGATTAAAACTGACAATTTTATTGAGAAGAAGAAGCGACATTGATGTTAAAAAAAAAAGTTGAAATGGATGAAGCTAGGAAAGAATTAGTTGAAGGATGGATCAAACTGATTGCATGACAGTATGTATGAGCAAAATAGCAACTGCAATGGCGGAAATGACAGACCATGGAGTATTAAAATAATCTTGTGTCAAAGTTGCCTTCCATTTGTTCCAAGGGTTCTTGCCTTATGCATTGAGTTCTTCCACCAGAGCTGAGAAGTCAAAATCATTGTAAAAGAGGAGATTCTCTTGTTCAAGTTTCTGAAACAGAGTTGACAGACCCTCACCGTTCACCATCAAATTCTCTATGATACCATTTTGAGCGAGCAAGTCCACATCTTTAAGAGCCTTCACTAGCAAAGAAACTAGAGATATATAGTCACTCACATAGTTGCCACGCTCACGGTCGCATAGGCATTGCTCAAATGCGTGCAGATTTCTCAACAAAATTTCAGTGTTGTCGTCTATTTGCAATGATGGAATTGTTATAACCTCTTGTTTGAATTTCTCAATAGCATAAATTTCACCAAAATTTTCCCAAGTGACAGAAAATAGGAGAAGGATAAGATTAAAAAGAGAGGCAATTTAGACTTACAAGTAAACTTCTTTGGATAATCTTGGCTCCCTTTTTAGGCCTTTGAGGAAGCTTACGACCTTTCATAGCCATAAAATCTTCTAATGCCGTTAAAATGACAGCTAAATTCTTGGTGGGAAAACTAGCAATGGGGTCCCCAGAAATTCAAAGGAAGGCAGCTTATGAGCTCAGGTTATTAGCAAAGACTAGCATGGATAATCGCAGGATTATCTCTGAGGCTGGAGCAATACCATTTCTTGTAACATTACTGAACTCAAAAGATCCAAGAATTCAAGAAAATGCTGTCACTGCTTTACTTGACCTTTTGATATTCGAGAACAACAAGGTTTTGATAATGGCAGCAGGAGCAGTTCACAACATAGTAAATGTCCTGGAAGAAGGGAAAACTATGGAGGCAGGGAATATGCAGCAGCTGCAATCTTTAGCTTTTCTCAACAAAATAATTGTAGGGTGACTATTGGAGCATGTCCAAGAGCAATTCCAGCCTTGGTTCAATTGCTTAGAGAAGGCACAAAGCTGGAAAAAGGGATGTTGCAAGTGTACTATTTAATCTTGCAGTCTATAATGCTAATAAATCAAGTGTCGTATTTGCTGGGGTGGTTCCTCTGCAAATAAAATTGTTGATGGATGACAAAGCAGGCATAACTGATGATGCCATAGCAGTTCTGTCACTGCTATTGGGTTGCTTTGAAGGGTTGGAAGAGATAAGAAAGAGTAGAGTGCTGGTGCCTCTGCTAATTGATCTCTTAAGATTTGGATCTGCCAAAGGGAAAGAGAACTCCATAGCTCTTCTGCCACCAAACACACACACATACACAGGCCTCAATACAATAATTTAGTTTCAAAGTAGCCTATTCAAAACAAATACAAACTGCGAAAAAAAAAACGTACCTGAGCAATACATCCACCAAGACCCATCCCTTCAAAGATTTGATGAAAAGCAAGAGCAGCAACAAGGTTCAATTTCACTAAATACTCCTCTCCTTTCTCTCCTAATTCCATTTTTGACATTAGTTCTGCACTACTCTTCTTTTCCACACTTAATTCATCATGCGTCCCCATAAGAGCGTACTCAGCAGTGCTCTGTTTGCTTTCACTAGTGCTGTGACCATGGTTGTGCTCAACATGTGCACTCGCTGTAACATCAACATACAAAGCTACCAAAGAAGTTGACAAAGTTACACCGGCGGCGAAGCACTTAATCACAAGAACCGCCTTATTGTAGAGAGGTTTGCCTTGTAAATACTGAGCAAGGAGTATTAGAGAAGAAATGCATATAAGACTAGTAAAGAAGATAACCAGAAGAGAGATTAACTTGAAATAGCAGAGCCACAACACGAAGAATCGTGGTTGCAAAGGTGGGTTTAAGGTGGTGGTGGTGGGTTGTTGTTAGATGAAGGTAAATGGAGGTGGAGGTATGTGTAGGCACGAGATTTTTGTCTTTTTAACAAGATTTTATTTTATTTTATATTATGGTATCTTTATTTTTTAAATAATTGTTATATCAGCTGGTGTTAAAATTACTGTTAACAGAGGGTTTAAAATAAAAAAAATAAAAATCATGATAAAATGATAAAAAAAAAAGGTTTATGTGATCTGGGTAAAATGTTAGAGGCTTAAACCCAAAAAAAAAATATATATAGATATACCACGCGATTAAATCAATTTTGCTAATAGATTTAACCTTAAAGAAAAATAATACTTTGTCGATTAAGGAATTGGAAAAAGTATTCCTTCGACGGCAGCGATAACGAGGAAAGTGACCGGACTGGAAGTGGAAGAAATCGAAAGTATCACACAGTAAATATTATACGCATTCATTTTATTTTTTTTATTTTTGTTGAAAATTAAACTTCATGTCATGGATTTTATTTTACGACCTGTAAGTGTTATATATATTTTTGAAATGGTTCAGCTGTGTCTGCCATGGTATCAGATTAATAATAGCTTAACCCAGCTGCATTAACTTTTTTTTTTTTTTTTTATTTCATGGTATTATTGACAGCACATTTGAGCAGTAAAGAAAAACATTAATCTGTTGTTTGCGCAACTCCAAATTTCTCCATTAATAGTTGCTGATGATCGTAATTAATAGAAATTGCATTATTGTAATAATTTGCGTTCTGTATTTTGAGTGCATGGAGAGAGAGAGAGAGAGAGAGAGAGACAAACGTAGGAAGATAAGAAAACAGAATATTTCCGTAGTTTTATTCTCCTTTTTCGTATTAAACTGTGCACAGTAGAACTTTGTATCTTATAGACATGTTATAAACCTCCTCTTTATAAAAAAATCGATGATGCATCTTCAGCGCCTGGAAACAATATACAGCAAGTTCTTTCCTTAGTTTATTGACATCAAAAGCTGATTCTGATATTGAAGGGATTTCTCTGGGAGACCGGGGTTTTAAAATGCATCAAGTATAACATGGATGGACACATCACCAGCAAATTCCTCCTGTACAACCAACTCTTCTTCACCAGCAAAACTTCTTTTTCTGCAGGAGATAAATAACAATTTAACTCTATGAGTAAAAACCGGGATCAAATTTAAATCTGCCCCAACAATTGATGTACTGAGTGCAATCTTCCACTCACTCGAAATCTGGCTTCCTCTTGTCTATCCATAAATGCAAGAAGCTCCTCTTGCTTGATCAAAGCTTCGTGCAAAGCCTGCAATGAAGAAACATACGAGTATATAGAATTAAGCCAAGCTGAGGAACATGTTGCCAATTCCAGAAAATGTAATGCCTGGAGGTTACTGTGGTAAAGACCTCCCCGAGTACACCAATACTTTTTTGCCTTGGCAAACGCATTCCTGCACTCATCAGGATGAATATACTCATGGCCTCATTCTTCAGCTAATTTTGAAAGAAGAGACATAAGAACTCACACCAAGTGGCACAAACGCCTTTACTATCTGACTAGTTATCTGCATAACTACCTAAGGTTCAGTTCCAAAATGCCAGCGAATTTGTACCATGTGACCACATTTTGAAAGAAGAGTAGGATCATACTAAAGATTAATCACCTTTTTGGTAGTAATTAACTCTGCTTCCAATGCATCCACTCGACAAACAGCAGCATTTAGCAACTCCTCTTTCTCACACGGCATCTGAAAAGGCTTCATCTGCAGCATGTCAACCTTCTCTTCAAGTTCACCCAGCCTTTTCAAGACAGATGAGAGCAGGTCTGCCTGTGTAAATCCTGGAGCAGGAGAAGGAGGGCGGAACTCTTCCTTGAACACAGATTCAATCTCTGGGTCGGTAGTATCAGAGAAAGAATCGGGTGTGTGTTTTTGCTTGGTTGGCCAAATTGGCAGTGAATGCATGAAAGCAACAAGGGAAATAAATAAAGCCATGAGCAGAGCCCAGATACGAGCAAAGATTCCTTCAGGAGTTTTTCCTACACTTGGCAGAGAAGGTGTTCCTACAATGAATTTCAATTAAGATATCAGTGTGAAATCAATAATAATATTGTATGTAATGAAATCAACTCTGATTTCTGACAAGGAAACCCTCATTAAATAAAACAAAAGAAAGCATAATGCCCAAAGCCTATCAAAGGTCTGGGAATCCTACGCATCTGGTTCACTCACTTCTTCAATTCAATACTAGAACAGATCTCAATATCATAGAAATGAATGCAAGTGTGTGTTTCAACTGTGTAGTTACACTTGCTAACCTCTGGAAGCATGTTGATCTTGAAACGATACTTGTTCCTTGCATCCACTATCCACAGTCTTGTCAATCATGGGAATATATTCATCATATTCTGAGACGACTCCAGCAGCACCTGCCTTACCACCCCCCCTAGCCTATATGAACATCCAAGCACATTGCCAATGAGCTCAAATTTGTGAGGATGTCAAAAATTACATTGGTACTTACATTTTTTACAGTCACTGGTTTTAAATAAGTGAGCTACAGGTGCAATCTGCTCAGTTCAACAAATTTGACTAGCTTCAGATAGACACTCATACATATAAAGTTCTAATAATCTAGAATGTCATTTAAGCTAAGAGCTGAAGCTACTCCTGTCATGAAATAGGTATGGTGAGAGCGGTGAGACATCGAAGCTATCTTATCAAGGTACAAACAAAGTAGAAAAGAAGAAAGCTGCAATTGCTATTGAGCGAGAGAATTTTATATCTTCAAACTCGCAACAAACCATCTAAAAACATTTAACAATACGTATGAATATACCATGTGCTAAAAGTCGGTCATTGCCAATACATAATACTTACTTCTTCACTGACAGGAGTCAATCTTGGTACCAAATAACTCCTAGATGGTTTGGGAGATGCGACATCTTCCACTTCAGAACCTGACTCTGCAGTAGATGTATCACTAGTTTTCACCTGAATTAACAAACAAATGAAACCAGCATTGGATAACGAAAGTGAAATTTAAATTGTAATAAAAAACTAGGCCTATGAGTTGAAGGACAGCCTGCTGGACAATACCACTGGAGAGCGTGACTTATTGAAAGCAATCACCCTGCCTTCACTGTTTGAGATTGTTACTATTTGTCTGGAATATAGAGCTTCACCATTGAGAACCATCTGTGTGAAGAATGGTTGAACATATAATAAAAAAGACATTTAGCTAAGAAAGGCACAAAAAATATGATGAGAAAAAGAAACACAACAGAACAACCAATAAGTTCAAGATGATCATAAACCTTTAGAATGTTTGGGTCTTTCCATGGCCCCTTATCAGATCTCATACAACCCCCTTCATCAGCACAGGTACAGCTACCGCCTAGAAATTCAGGCAACTCACTAGACAAGTTCAAAAACGTATCAAATGTTTTAGACAGTTGACATAATTGAAAGGACGAAACCAACAAACTCAAAAGAGAAAAATCAGTTACCTTTTATCTATTATCTCAAGCAATTTGTTCTGGTATTTGTAGCCAAGAAACTGAAATTCAATTTTGAAATTTCGCAATTTTATGACCACTATAAAAGCAAATAGTAGATGATTGATGAAAAAAAAAAAGGAAGCAGCACTCACATGAATCTTGCTTACTGTTTGAGAATCAAGAAAAGACTTCACTGTGTTCCAGAGCAGCTTAAAACCAGGACCAGCATTTATTACAAACATTCGGCAGAGAGTCTGCAAAAGTTGACATGTTAGATGTTGTGATAGAGGGCATGCTGTCAAATTCATTTTTAATCAAACTCCAATAAACTGAGAAGACCATTTACAACAACCTAGTATATTAGAACTATCTACCTCAGGGTAGTTGTCACCATCAATCTTTTGCAGCTGTATAACCAGTTCTCGTGCAGACTTTGTAAAGTTTTTTAAACCCTATGGAACAAATTCAGTTGAACAAGAAAAAACAGAAATTAAGTAGAATCCTCACAGGCCAAAATTGACATGGTTCCCTAACAGAAGCATGCAAGTTAGCAAAAAAAAATTTAAATGAATGAAAACAAAAATTGTACCACGCCTTGCACATCCAAAATAGTTGTACTTGAATCTATATGTCTCTTTGCAGCAATAGAACAAGCTGGAAATTTAATTGCAAAACATTTTTCAAACTCCTGCACATGATATCTCAAATATCGTTCCATACTGGTAACTTGCATAAGTTTGCTTGGGTCAACTTTCCCTAGTCTTTCAATGTAGACAGGCCTCCCCTCTTTATCCACACCATGATAACCCTGAGGGTAGTACTTCACAACCTCATTCAACTCACTGAACTCAAAATCCTGCAAGAAAAAAAGGAAAATCAAAATATCTAATCGAAATAGCCTGTATCAACATAAGCCTATTTTAGAAAAGAAAACAGGAAATACATGGACATAGGAGCAAAACCCCTTTAGATTCAGAAAATAATGAGATAATGCTACCTCCATAATTGTGTCAGTGCCAAAGTCTTTCCTCCACTGAATCATATCGGCCCACATTTGTTTTGCCTTCTCAATGTCAAACTTTCTTGCTTTTAAGAACCTGGAAAAAGGGTAATCATTGAGCATGAAACTGAGGCTGTATATTAGCATCAAATGGGTTGAATTGGGGATAGTTAACATAAACATAGCAGTATATTTTTAAGTTTAACATGTATACATTTATAAAATATGTCAAGTTCAATCTGAACACAACTTAAAGAATGTACTTCTTCCTCATAATATATATATATATATATCAATGGGAAGAAAAGACAAAGCACCTCAGCATCATATGATAATCATCATGTCTGGAAGGAAGCAAGCCATCTCCAATGAGTGCCTGTCTAAATGCATCTACAACTTTCAGCTCTTCAACATCTCGAACATCTTCAATTGCAGCAGAAATCCCTTCACCCCTGCTTTTACTCTTCCTCTTATGAAGAGAACGTCTGATTCTTTTAGATGCTTTCATGGCTTTCTTCTTCAGATTCCCAATTCTCGTCTTCCTGTCATCCTCTGAGTTCTCAAAATCAGATTTACGTTCCCTTCTTTCATCATTGCCAGAAGAACCCTCAAAACCTACATAACATCAGAAACAAAAATTAATAGAATATATTAGCCCCCACCCAAGCCTGATACAAAACCAATTGCCAAATAATTCGCCACTTTCCATTTCTGAATTGGCAGACATCAATTCATTCCTTGCTTTTGCAATTTGAATGAGTGCAATGACTGCTATACCTTATATTACAACTCTTATATTGGTAACCAAAAGAAAAGCCAAATTAATCAAGAAAAGAAAATTTCCATTTATAATTTACTAATTAGTAATTGCCAACATTAACAAGAAGCTAAACAAACAAACTGAAATAACAGTTTCAAACTAGCTAATTATAAATCGTAGAACTAACAAAGTAACCGACAATTTTAAAACCCTAAAATCAACAAAAATAGGAAATGACGAAAATAAAAAAAAAGAAAATCAGAGCATATATGATTCCAAATTATCGACAGTGAAATGAACCGCTCAGAGAATGATAAGCGCACTTACAAGGAATAGCGAAACGATCCAATGGTCCAGACATGCTGAGTTCAAGCTAACAAGATCAAATTTCGGAAGAAAAAAGAAGAATTGATTCCAAAAGAAAAGAAGGAGAAAGAAGAATCGGATAATTTAACGGCGGAAAGATCAAAGATTAATTGTATCTGCTAATTCGGATCCGCCATCGGAAACAACTCGTTATAAATGGGATCTCATCGTTGGCTGCTGGCTGCAGTTGGATGAGGTAAAAGAAAGCTGTAGCAAGGAAATAGAGAGAATATAACAGTAATACTACAGTAGCAATTGTCGCTGAAGCAAAGTGAGAGAGAGCGGCAGGCGTTTGGAAATGGAAAGAACGGTACGAATAACAGTGGGGATCTTTCTGGTTCAGTACAGTTGGTTAATTTGGGTGGGCACCTTGGACACGTGGCGGTCAAACGAGTAGCGTAGTCGTCGTTGCTTGGCGGGAATTTTGCTTGCTTTTGCGTATGAAGGTGGCGGGGTTACGGTACTTTTTGTTTAGTTGCTCTTTTTCATTTGCAAGTTTTTCTTGATGTTGATCATGTTTTGTCAAAATCTGATTTCTCGAATTACGTTTCTAATTAGCGAAAAAAATGTAATTCAAAATAAAATCATCGAAAAATGTTGGTTAATTGGATTGGTCATTGAGTATCAGGATTGGTGGGTTATCATTATCATATGGCTATTATTATTTACAAGAGATAATGAGCACGACAGGCACATGAAAATTTCTGGACGAGACAAAAAGAAAATTGGCAGCCTCCTAAATTCTTCTGAAGCCATCAAGTAAGACTTAACCCAAATAATACTTGTCGCCAAGAGTTGAAAATTCAAAAGAAAGAGGAAAATTAATTCTTAAATCACACATTATAAACGGGATCTTTTGCTTTTCCTTCAAAATTCAAAGAGGGAAATAATAGTATTAGTTGCTAATCTGCCAATTTAGGCCCAAATAGAATTCCATACGTCTCACAATTATTCTCCAATGAACAGACAAACCAGGCAATTATGATCTTTGATCTGGCCTTTGGGCAGGACCCAGATGAAATGCAGCTGGTTCATTGCCAACATGACACAACTCCTAGCATTCACAAGATGGACCAAGGCATATGATTGCACAAACCATCCCCAAACATATCTCTACTACATGATTGCATAAACTTTACAAAAACTAATTTAGCGAAGACATCAAGCCCGCAACAGAAAAATACAAATTTGGCAGCACAATTATTTCACCGTCTGAAGTAGAATAATAAGCAGAAATTAACAAGTGCTAATTGCTTCAAGTTTCATGATCAAAGGTTTATCTATACACATATTCACAAACGTTTTACATACATATTGGTAGAAAAGGAAAGGTACATGACTAGCTACAGCAGTATGTGGCTGAACTCATCAGCTTCCAACAATGGTTTCTATATACAAGTTCTAGTGGAACAACTGAAACAAGAACAATTGCCCATTAGAAATCCTTTTATTGAATCACATACACCAATTTTCATTTTAAAAAAATGGCACAGATACCTGTCATGTATACTTCTTCAAGTTCCTTTTAGCACGAAATTGTCCAAGCCTGTCCCTCCATTGAGCTACAATAGAACAGAAGACCATTAAATGTATTAGATTCCAATTGTTGGTGAAAAGGAAACACATCAAAGAATAGAGAGTTTCAAGATGCAACTTTAGTACATAAAAGATCCATTACAATATCATTATTGAAATGGGAATTTCCATATCTCAGATGAATAACATTACATTGACTCAATATTTGCAAGAGGTTTTATAATTCTTCATTTTCAAAAGCAAATATAACTTGGTTTTACTTTTAAATTAATGGCATCCAACAAATGTTCACCATGGCTGGTCAAATAAAGACAAGCTTCTGAAAATAGAAATTGTATTCATTCAATCAGCCTTTTCACAAAAACAAACACAAAAGGATCATAAAAAGCAAACCTATGCACATTCAAAAGCCAAAATATCTTCAACATATAACAAATGCGCAAAGGCAATCATACCAGCATCTTGGTAGCGTTCCTCAGAAACAGCATTCATCATGTTGGAAACAAGATTAAACTCCTTGGTATCAAGACATGGTTGACCAGTAGGCCTGTGATTATATAACTTGAAATCAGACATTTTTTGTTTCTCAAAACAGAAGCATCACGTAGATAGATTCTAATCCACTTTATAAGACTACTGATTTAGATACCAGTGCATTTCTTGTAACCACTATTGCAGTCAAATGGCTGCGTTTATTGTTTATGATTGCACTCAGTTTTACTTTATTATGTTATGGACGCTATCAGAACTTAGGTAAGCCCTAAACTTTCATGTCCGAGTAGGCATTTAATTTTTTTTTTTTTTTTTTTTTTAAGATCTTGCAAGGCAGTTATTACCTTGTATGAAATCATAACTCAACCATAGACACATCACAAACAAAACAAACTGCCCACTGGCTATTGGATAAACAGAAATCCAACAATTTTTCTTCATCTCACCAAACATTCTTTTCCTAAGAAAAAGGTAAAAGAAAAAAAATCTGATTTTAAGGATGTCAAAACTGACCGATCTAGTTCAGTAAATAATAAGCCATCAGAACCAGGCGACTGTGTTATCTTTCCAGATTCAATCACTCTCATCCCATCACTGTATGCCAAATATTTGTTGACTTGAATTGGTACCTGGATGAAATATGAAAATATGCATGGTTGAAGATCAGTCACCCTCTGATAAAAAGCCTTCAAATTTCAACTCATAAATAGTCATCATAAGGAGAGAACATATATATTAAATTCTAGGCTGAAAACTAAATTTAGAGAAACTTACTTCAGCAATTGACCTCTAAAAAGTTACAAGATACTCTACTACATTTTATATCAGGATGAGATTAACTAATCACTTAATCCAGCATCACACGCTACTTTAATATCACTAGATCAAGATTCATCATTTTATTGTGCTGATACCAAAGTCAACTATAAGTGACATAGTAGACCAAAAAGAAGACAAACAGAAGATCTACAAAGCCACTATGACTGACGTATTTATATATGTTCAGCTGACAAATCTCCACTTTGAATATGTTTCAATATAGAAGCTAATCTTGATGTAGTAGCATCTGTTCAATTTTGTCACTTGATTTACTTTAAGTTTGTCTCCACTGTTCTTAGCTACTATAGTTTAGGTTGCTATTGTTTAAGTTACCTTTTATTAAGTTTTTTATTCAATATAGATTGGTTCTCATCAAATCCTTTATTATAGCTAGTATATAAAGGATTGTTTGTGGACAATTTTTTTGAAATTTTATAGAAAAGGTTTTGTTTAAACCTAATTATCTTTTCTTTTGTTCCAACCACAATCAACTCTATTCTAGCTTAATTGTTGAGAATTAGTTGCCCAACTCCCTTCAACTGCATCATATTTGCTAGTTTTACTTCATTGATATCCTTTGCAACATTTTAAGAACCCATAATGTGATAGAAATTTCATGCACCAAGGGTAAATTTAACAGTGGCAAGCATATGACAAAAAAAAGCTTACTGAAGGGGGAAAAAAAAAACAAATAACCGTATGCATAGAGCACCTTGCATCTCACAGCAATATTGATGGCATCTGAAGGACGAAGATCAAAGCTGACACATTCCGTTCCATTGCCCACCTGCAAAACATCCAAGGTTGCAAGCATTTATCTTCTACGTTTGTACAAGCCAACAGTGTCACAAAAGAATTTAATCAAATAAATGATTAAAGACCTTTGTGAGGTATAATTGTGCAAAATATGCCTCATGTACCCTCTTTGTAACCCTAACAAGTCTAACCTGCAAAAGAGGAGGACAAAGATTAAAATTAGTGACATGACAATTTACTATATCTTGCTAACCAAATGGTGTGTGGGGAACTTACTTCATAGCCCATTTTGTCAATCATTTCCTTCACAACTTGATACAGAGTTGGTCTTGCCTGGAAATCGATAGAGAAAAAAGATTTATCGGTATGCAATGTGAAAGAAATTCAAACATTTGCTAAATGCCAAACATGAAAAACTCAATTAGTTCAGGAACATAAAGATTCTAACATAAGAGACCACTGCACAAAGTCAAACGTACAATTTGAACATTGCGCACAGCTGCCATAAGCAACACACTAGGCATTTCCACTGCAAACAAAGGCATCATAACAAGTTCAAATGCAAATTTTGCAAATAAATGTACACTTATTATAACTAAGAACAAGCGAGATGCAAAATGCACGTACAAACAATTATTGGGAGGAGTAAACCAGTCCCATCTTCCATCTTCAATACAATTGCAGGATGCGGTGCATAGTCCGGCAAATGCCCACCTTGAGGGTTATTATGGACACATCTTAAATGCCTCCCATCTCTCATTTTAATCATGAAACCATCTGCTCCGCTCTTCACCTCCACTATATAAATAACAAAGTCAAAGGAATCACTAGCAATTGACAATATATTAGATTAGAAGTAACGTGGCATGCAAGCTTAACACAATACATCATTTAATTTTCATACCAGCTTCAACAATACTAGAGTCAACATAATCTTCATCATTTTCATTGAAATTCTCGGCTCTGCTTCCATTACCATTTGAAGATGAACTCAAACAGCAGTGTACACTATTGCGACCCTGATGGAGAGAAGATCCATTCAATTTAGTTTTGCAATCAGTAATACCCTTGAATCTCCATAATCCGCTTCTATTAAGCCTAGCCTTAACCAAAGGAACATTCAAAGGTAAAGTGTAAATTCCAGCTAGTCTTGCACGCACAGTAGGGCAAATTACTGGTCCTTGCAGAGTCGCCATTTCACCTTCACAAAAAAAGAAATTAAGAGAATCCAATAAAATCTGAAGCAAGTACTTCAAATAAGGTAAGATTATAAAGCAAGAAGTCAAGCGAATTGAAGTTTTGTTGATTTTTTATTTTCGTGATTTTAATTCCAAAAAAAAAAAGAAACGCAAACAACTAATACGACAAAAAAAATTCCAAAAATCAACAGAATCAAGTCTACAAAGCACAAGATCCGTGATCAGTAAACTGCTAGTGCAACAGAGTACACATGAAGATCACCTGAAAAAAAAAATCAACGGTGTTAAACTCCACCGATCAGGAACTAGCAAGAATCGGACAGCAGAGTTTCGGATTTGTCTCGAGAATCTAAGAACTGGAAGAATTTTTCAATTAATTTTTAAATAAAGGAGAATTAAAGGGAAGGAAATAAGGATGGGATCAGATGATGAAGAGAGAGCTTAAAGTGTAAGCAATTGTAATCATTACAATTAATAAAAAAAAAAAAAGGATTTGAACGAACCGACAAGAAAAAGATCAGATAAAAGGGAATGAGAGATGGGCGATGAGATGAGAGGATTTTTTTTTTTTTTTTTTGGGTAGGGGGTGCGCAATGAGAGATGGAATTTGATGAAAACTCTTTGTAACGAGGAGGATGATGATGTTGCAGCAACAGTAGAATTTAATACTAAAAAATAAAAGAATATATGAGCTAAGCCACCTTTCTAGTTCAGTTCATGGTTCATGTTAAATGACGGTTCTAGCCTCATAGGAGTGTTTTATGGCATTTTCAGCATGGATTAATTAAATTTACTTTATTTTGAAATAAAAAAAATTATTTAAAATCAAATTATATGTAAACATACACATAGCACCCTTATCATCTAGCAACTACTTTGTTGAGAAAATGTTGTTCTTGTTATAAAATCTGTGAAAACTGATATCCAATTTATTTTTTCTGCAAACGATTTAATTAATGAAAATACTTATTTATCAAAAATTGAATAATTGAATAATATATTTCCTTTTATATATAGGTCAAATCATTCGATTATTGTCCCTTCATTTCTAATTATTAAAAGAAAAAAGCCTTTCTTACTTAATAATACTTTAATGTAATATTACTAAGTGATATAGGGTATAAACGTCATCTAACTCATAATGGATAAATTGAAAAATGCAGCATTTGACTTGAACCTCTTATCAGAGCGACATCAAGAATTAGCTACTAAAAGACGAGAAGATGCCTCAGGGGCATGGCACCAAAATATCAACGATACCATAATACTGCCACGTGGCAATCATTTTATAGGATAAGACTCTCCCCTAAAAATATCATATTTCTTTCGTTTTTTCCTAGAAAGAAAATATCACAAATTCAAATTTATGCGAAAATCCTATGCAGTTCTGCTATGGTGTCATTTACATGCTTCCTTAAAAAAAAATTACAAAAACGTAGGCCAGCATCTATTTTTTCAATAACTTCTCGCATTTGTTTTGTAATTTAAAATTAAAATTAAAAAATTTTAATTTTAAAATTTTAAAAAAATTTAATTCTCTAAAAAATAATAATAGAAATAAAAATTAAATACCATTGATATTTAACAACTAAAATTTTTTTTATAAAAAAATATTTTTAATTATTTTTACATAAAAAATAACATTATAATTATTTTTATATATTAAAAATTAATATTATTGTAAGCAACAGAATTTAGTGCGTGCCCAAGTGTTGGCAACCACGACATTATGCAAGCTTAGGACTGCTAAGAAATACAATATGGGCTTAGGGTCCATATTGGAGATGGAGTCGCCATCCGGACGAAAATCGGGACATAATTTACAGCAACTAGATACCACGGAGGTACCTAGAAGCCGTCATCAGAGATCAGGTTCAGAAACTGGGTATGAGCTTTTGAATATCCACCCAACTCTGTGTTGGCCTTCGTATGTGTTTTGTATTTTATTACATTTGATTATTCGATTATTTCCTTATTATCGGGTGGATTGCAAACGCTTTCAATTTTACAATTTAATCCAAGTTTGCACATTAGTCATTTTACATGCTTGATTACCTTGCACTTGTTACAAATAAGAACAAATATTACAAACATCCATTCAAAACAAAGGGAACAAAATTATGGATTACAATAATTTATTCAATTACAATGATACTGAATCCAAATAAAACCTCTCAAGAACTAATTAATACACTAACTATTTAGTGATTAAAAATCACCAAGAAACCTATAACAAACAAAGGTTAGTTTCATTTTACAATAAACAATTTTCATTTATAAAGGAAATTTGCATTAAACTCGCATAAAATAGACATGAGTATTCATTTAGACATGGATTAATTACTCAAACATATATAAAGGTATAACAGTAACATGCAATAATAAAGATGTTAGGAAGTATGGTTGTATCAGATACCAAAAATATACCAAAAGGATACTAAGAACGAATTAGAATCATGTTGAACTCTGGTCAAGGGGTGACCATCTCCCAGGAAGAGGCGTCGCCTCTTGGATCCTTATTCAGGAGGTGATCGCCTCCTTGAAAAGGGGCGACGTCTTTTTGAAGAAACGTCGCCTTTTGGCCAAGAACACTACGATTTACATATTACTTGAATTCTAAGTAAATCGAATTTCATGCAAGCTACACGTAAATCTATTTCTAATACATCAATATCTCACATAAGCATGCTTTCATATGCTATGTAACACATAAAAAACCCAAAAAATGTAATCAAGACCAAGAATTTGAGTTTTTATGAAAAATTAGGACTTGAAAAGCTTAAAAAATAGTAATTGTTACTAAATGAACCATGTTTGATGCTTCTAATTGAGCCCTTAGAGCTTGGTTTGTGGATTTTTCTACTTTGAATGCAAGAGGAACTCCTTTTTCTTCAAGAAAATCAACTTTCCTTCATCAAACTCTTCTTTTTCACCCCCTTTTCACTCTCTTTTTCTTATTCTTTCAAGGTGTCATTATCTTTTTGTCTTTGTGTTCTCTCTTAGTCTTTAACCCCCCTTTCCAGACCTTCTAGCCCTCTACTTAAGCGTTCTTCCCTTTTCTCTTTTCATTTCCCCAAAAATGGTGCCACCTAGGATCAACTAATCATTTCTCCTTATCTTCTTCCCACCTTCTCTCTCTTGAAAGTCACCCTTTCACTCTCCAAATCTGCAGGCTGGAGATCTGTGGGTCCACTTCTGGTGTATGGGGCCAAAATGTATTAAAATATATTTAATGTAAAGTTAGGCCGGTTACTAAAGAGGAGTCGCCTCTTCAAGCCCAGATTGAAGGGGCATCATCCTTTGGGAAGAGGCGATCACCTCTTCCCCAGGTTTGGCTCACCTCTTCCCCAAGCTTGGCTTGAGGCTGGGCTAATAGGCTTGGGCTTTGGTATTTAGGTTTTGTATTATGGGTTTTAGGCTAGGTTTAGGCTTGTGAGTTCATTTTAAAGAAGGTTTTGGGTCCTCTTACATTCAAAATTTTTACTTGCTCATCATTGGGCCTTCATTGCGGGCCGAGCAAACCAAGGGTGTCCACAGTTTACCCCCTTAATTTTTCTAAAACTAGATTTTAAATCAATTTTTTTAAAAAGTAACATGCATCATAAACAGTAAGAACAACATATATGACCTGCAATCTTCACTTGGGTCATTAGCTTCGGGAATTCAAACCTGAGAGGTCAAACTTTGACTTAAAATGTGACCATGATCCTTAGATTTTTCTAGCCCGATCAGCCACTCATTATAGTTGAGGGGTGAACCTTGGGTTTTCCTGGCTCGGGATGTCACCTGATGAAGAAAGATGAAAATGTAACCGTGTTCCTCAGGTTTTCCTGGCCCGATCAGTTACTCATTATAGTTGAGGTGTGAATTTCAGGTTTTCCTGGCCCGATCTTCACTCAGTAAGCAAATAGGTTAAATGTAACTGTGTTTCTCGGGTTTTTCTGGCCTGATCAGTTACTTAATAATAATTGATGATGAATCTCGAGTTTTCCTAGCCTGATCTCACTTAGTAAGCAAATGAAGATGTACTTCGGGGATTCAAACCCGACTAGACACGTCTTATAAGGAGCACTTCGAGGATTCAAACCTGATCAAATGCTTCTTTATAATGCACACTTCGGGGATTCAAACCTGAACAGACGCTTTTTATAATGCGTACTTCGGGGATTCAAACCTGACCAAATGCTTTTTATAATGTGCACTTCAGGGATTTAAACCTGACTGGACGCTTCTTATAATGTGCACTTCAGGGATTCAAACCCGATCAGACGCTTCTTCACTGACACTTTAATTAGAATACCTTCAATCATTCAAAGTTAATTTTGGGATACACCCGAGAGACAAAATAAGCAATTCTCTACTTTTTTTTTTAGGATTCCGCTGGGGATTCCCACCCACCTGATGGGCCTTTACGGGCTTCTTTGCCCTTTTTTTCCTTTTCCTTTTATTTTGCATTTGTGGGCCTATCCTTGGAGGCCCACCTCTCTTTTATTATATACATACAAAAAACCTTTTTTTTTTCCTTCATTTTCTTTTTCTTTCTCTTTTCTCCTTCTTCCTTCTTCCCCACATTTTTTTACTCTCAAATATGGCTGACGAGAGAACATTGCCTCTACCTCTTTAGGACCTTGTTTCTCCTATCCTTACTCCTTCGCATAGTTATGGATTCACAAAGGGTGACACAATCCCTATTTTGGCAGATTTGAAGGGTCACATTTGTTCTCTAGCTTCGGAAGAGGTTAGTATTCAAAACTCCATATCTTTTTTTACAAATTGAACTGGGTTAGGATGCATTCATATTTATTTATCAATTAAGATCAGAATTAGGATCACATTAGGCGAATATTTATGAAAATTAAGAAAAATTCACGAAGAGCACGTTGTTCTTTGCACTGAAGAGGCGTTGCCTTTTCAAGGAGGCGATCGCCTCCTCAAAGAGGCGACGTCACTTGGCGAAGAAGCGATCGCATCCTTTATCAAAAGGATGCATCGCTTCTTGGCCAAGAGGCATCGTCTTTTGGCCAAGAGGCATCGTCCTTTGGCCAAGAGGCATCATCCTTTGGCAAATAGGCATCGCCTCTTGACTAAAAGAGGTTTTTTCTATTTTTATTTTTTGATTTTTGGCTTATCACTAACACCCAGGAATATTTAAACACCATAATACGGATTCTACTCCCTAGTTCTTTCTTGCAGTATGATGCGCACACATTCAAGGGTGCCGAGAACTTTCATAGAGCTCGAGTCTTTTACAATGAGCTCACAGACGACTAGCGAGATAAGATCCATGACACTGGATTTGAGAATTTCATTCTTTCTTTGCCTGAGGAGCAAGGGAAGACAAATTATCAGCCTCTTCATGCCCTGATGGAAAGGTGGCTAGACACAACTCACATTTTCCATCTCTCATTCAGAGAGTTGACTCTTGATCCAGTTTCTTTCGCTGCTATCATAGGGATTGCATGTGCTGGACAACTCGTTCCCTTTGATATGAGCCTACATTAGATGAGTCTAAAAATAGTTTTCTACATCGAGCGTCTCCTCGTTGTGATTCTCGATATAAAAGGGACTCACACGATTAAACTAGATTCGATCTAGAGTTTCTACACCCGAGAGAGAGCCGCAACGATGACCAGCCCTCGGGAGATTGACCAGATGGTGTGGGCTTTCTTGATTTACCTCCTCGGCACCACACTCTTTGCTGACACAGCTAGTTCCTTGGATGTGATGTTCTTTATGCCGCTCCGGGACTTGGATTTAGTAGCCACCTATGACTGGGGCAGCTATGCTCTAGCATACCTCTACAAGAGTATGGATGAGGTAGTGTATGGAGCTCGGAGGTCCTGCAGCTTCTAGCATGCTACTTTGGTATTTCCTTTCCCTTTCTATTTTATTTTATAAGTATTGTCACCATTCACTAACAATTCTCCTTTGCAGATTTGGGGATTGGAGTTGGAGCTGATTGTCAGGATATCCTATGTAGCAGATCATCTCCCAGCCATAGGGAGGTAGGGAGCCAGTCGTGTACTGAAAAGGCACTTGGCCCAAGTGCACGTTCATCGGGAGTGCCTGAACTCCCTAACTCCTAAAGTGGTACCTAAAAAACAAAAATTCTCTTTTAGTATTCTTTTAATTCCATTTACTTACCTGTTATACTTTTACAGATACGGAATGATCTGTAAGGACCAAAGAACCGGTGGAATCCTGAGATAGTTTGCTTTAAGCCGCTATCCCTGCGGAGAGTTCTTCTTCAGGGCTCTAGTTGTCAAGTGTGGTATCTCGGCGAGAGAGTGTACAATTGGAACAGTGGGCCTTAAGCACGATGCGTTCCCAAGTCTCCTCCCAGACACCTTTTTTGGTCGCACGAGCTGGAGGGTGAGGAGCTTGATCGGGTTGTCATTAGAGAGTTGGCTACTGATCATACTGTGTGGGTGAAGAGCCAATATCTAGATTTTTTTTGGACCCACCTCATGTAGCAAGTCCCCCTGGATGTCAGCTCCACCTCTTAGGTATTTTGTTTAATTCTTTGATTGTGTTCCTTGAAGCATCATGTTCTGATGCGATTTTTAGCTTTTAGGTTGCGAGTACTGAACTTGCATCGCGTGCTCGACCCCTAATTCGGGAGAGACCTTCACAGAGGCCTTACACAGATCAAGGTGGAGAGGGCACCTCAACTGGAATAGAGCAGCCTATACCTCCCACTGTATCTGTCTCTAACATAGTGGCCGGCAGTCTCGTGCACACTCTGGATTCCTTAGCTCGATGCTGGGTCCCTCCAAGAGAGTTATCACGCCAGTTCTTGACTCTAGATGAGGATCTGACACTTGCTTGCATCCCAACTAGTGCCACTCATGTAAGTTTCTTCTTTAGTCCTGCTTTCTCAATCATTCTCAATAACGTTTATTAGTGTTGATCAACTTATCAATAATGCAGATTCCTTTAGAGCAAGGACAGTACATGTACCGATTGATTGAGGCTTAAAGGGATTACATGTTGGGCATCACTCAATAATGAAGGCTAAATATTCTTTCTATTCCTACATGTATACTTATTAGCATGATTTACTCACCTTGTGTTTGCTTAAACAGGATCGGGATGAGGCAAGTCAGGTGAGGATTGCCACCCTCGAGCATTAGATCGAGGTGCTTCAGATTGACGAGGATGAGGATGAGGATGTTGAGGAGGGAGGTGATGCCGAAGTAAGCATGGATTTTGAGGGCACAGATTTAGATGCTTCCAAGATTAAGAGTTCTCTGATTTTTTTTAGAACAATACATTGTTAACTCTTAAGTTTAGAGAATTTTTTTTTGCTTTTTTTTTAATTTTATTCAAATAAAATACTTCAAAATTCAATGACTCTCAATTTTAGAGAAATTTGATGTTTATGATTGCATGAACTATCACACAGCTAAAATCCTACATTTATAATTAAAACTATGCCATTTTTCATAAAAATCCCCCTTTGTTCTCTGGCGGAGAGGCGATTGTCTCTTGGCAAGGGGCGTTGCCTCTTTAATGTCTGCTCAAGAGGTGATCACCCTTAGCGATGAGGCACCACATCCTTGAAGAGGCAATCATCTCTTCGGCAGTTCTGCAGAGTCTTTAAAATCCCTAGCCTTTTCTAAAATCCCTAATTTCTAGCTCCGTCATTTTCTCTCTTTTCTCTCTCTGAAATACACCGTAAATCTCTCAAAATGACTAAGAGAAGCTTGAAACAACTACAGACGATCTTGAAAAGCTTGATGGCGAATCTTGGTATAAACTAGAGCCATTTCATTTATCCGTCTTCTGATCTTTACATGATAAGAAGATCAATTTCTCATTTCTTTATATTCTTGCTCAATTTTAGGATCCCTAGAAACATGTCTTCAGGTTCAACACTGTGGAGCTATGCCCCCCTGCCAGAGGAGTTTGAGGCTATCCTAAGCTCTCAACTAAATTCTACTTGTCAGGTCACAGTTCCTTCACTCGGTACCCCGGATTTGCACTTTATGCAGTATTAAATGGCCTGAATGTTTAACTTTTCTCCTCATTCTTCATTTCACCACATCTTTAACACTGACATTCTGATAGACTCTCTTCTATAAGTGATAGTAGCAATAGATAACAAGGAAGCATATTGACCTCGGATATTGGCCTTTTGCATGTATGCTCATTTTCTGCTTGTTTCTATTTTTGGTAGCGGTAATTCTAAGATTCTGCATATCCTAGATCAAGTAAAAGCAGGTCTGAACCCTTTTCCTCTTATACTGGCTAAAACAATCATCGAATTGGATAACTTTATTGAGACTAGGCGCTTCACTAGGAGCCTTCTATTACTGGAGGTTTATTTTCTTTCCACTCTCCATTAATGGCTCCTTTCTTCTGTAATTCTTTACTTGTTGTATTTCAAATCTGCACAGGCATGGTTTCAAGAAAAACTGAGATTGCTCGAACCTCCCAGAGATATCACACATTACAAAGCAAAGCATTGTCACACTTGAAGACTTCATCCCATTCCAACAGATGTTTGGAGTTGCTTATCCATTTTCCCTAATACTTTGATCCAGTGGATGTGCCCATGGTGGAGGTTGCAGCATGTGACCATTTGGTCTTACACCTACTGTGTTCTTGTTGTTGGCCTTCATTTTGCTACTTTCTACAATTCTGCATGCCTTTGCAAGCAGTATGGAGATAAACAATTAATTTTTGAGTTGGTGCATGAGTTTGAGCCAGGGCCTCTCACTCATAATTTTCTAGATAACTTGGCTGCAAGCTGGCTTCGAAGGACCATTCAAAGGTATATTTACTACAATAGAGATCAGTCAATTGACGACCAGTATAAGACACGGGTTAAGTTGCAATAAATAGAAATGTACGAATTTGTTATGAACAAAAGGATGAGAGTGTTACAGGCATCAAGTGCCCAGAGGATTCAAAAGAGAAGAAGACAAAATTAACTTATGTAATTTAATCTTTATCGCTTTTTGTTAAATGGAATTTCCTTTTTAGTTAAACAATGTGCAATAAGAATTTAATGCAAAGTTCAACAATAATGAAGGCAATCCATTCCATTTAATTTGAGCACAAAGCGACTATGCATTTTTTTACTTCTTATATATCTCCCGTCGCTAATTGGCTTACCCTTGCAAGTTTTCTAATTAACTATTTTTTGCTCTCTCTCTCCTTTTACATGTCCTTAATTTTTGCCTGGATCACCTCTCTTGAGGTTTTCAACCCAGTAGGATTTTTTAATTTTTAATTTTTCAAGTCTTTAACTTTTGCCTAGGCAGCCTCTTTTAAGGTTTTTTCCCTAGCGAGACTTTACTGAAAATATTTCTTCAGCTTATCTAGGTTAATGGGCTCTCTAAACTCATTCCCTTATAAGTTGGATATGATAGCAATGCCCTTGGAGAATAGCTTCTTGATTAAATACGGACCTTCCCAATTCAGCTTAAACTTTCCCCGTGGGTTTGTCATAATTGGCCTAGTCAACTTTAAGACCAAATCACCCTCTTTAACCTTCCCTGTCTTAATCTACTTAGTGTAAGCCTAAGCAATTCTTTTCTGATATAGTTGCAAGTGATACATGGCCTTCATTTTTTTCTCATCTAGCAATGTCAGTTGTGCGAGCCGACTCTCTATCCGTTGATACTCAGGGATTTTAGGCTCTAAAAGAACCCTTAGCGACTGGATTTCCACCTCCACTGGCAATACCGCTTCACATCCATACACTAGAGAATACGGAGTAGCTCCGGTTGAAGTCCTAACGATGGTTTTGTATCCCCATAGTGTGAATTGTAGGTAATAGGCCCAATCTTTGTAATTATCTAGTTTCTTGGTCAAGATCCTCTTCACATTCTTGTTCGCGGCTTTTACAGCCCCATTAGCTTGTGGTCGATATGGAGAAGACTTATAATGTTCAATTTTGTATTCCTTCAACAAAGTAGCTATCTTAGCTCTAAATTGAACACCATTGTCAGAGACAATATGATGTGGCAACCCGTATCAGCAGATTATATTCTTCTCTATAAACCTTGCCATCTGTTTTGACCTAACGGTGGTGAATGATTCCGCTTCTACCCGCTTAGAAAAGTAATCGATTACTACCACAATGTACCAATGCCCGTTAGATGCTTTTGGCCTTACTTCCCTGATTATATCAATTCCCCAAGTTGCGAACGACCATGGAGAAGTCAACTTACATTACCATATACTTGACAGTTATGGCATTTCTTTACATATTTCACACAATCTGCTTCCATGGTCAGCCAAAAATAACCTTGACGAGTTATTTTCTTAGCTAAAACTATCCCATTCATATGCAGTCTGCATACGCCTTTGTGAACCGCTTCCATAATCTTTTGAGCCTCGGCCTTATCAACACATCTGAGGTGTACTCCTGTCAGCGTTCTCTTATATAAGATCCCGTTATGGCTGATGAACTACCGGGATATCATTCTCAGGGACATCCTTTCTATTCTGTCAGCATAATTAGGAATCGCCCCATTTTTAGATATTGTAGTCAATCCAAAAACCATGGTTTCTCTATAGGGGTCAATTGGCATTATCCTGATCTCTTCATGACAGGGAGTTTGAGATTTTACCAAAATGAGAGGTTTGACTGTTGTTTGTTTCTCCCCTTCTCATGTTGAAGCCAAGGTGGCTAAGGCATCTGTCATCTGATTTTCTTCTTGTGGCAAATATACAACCTTGCACTGAGCAAAAGATAGCAAAACAGTAATCGCATAATCCTATTACAATTTCATCTTGTCTTCTTTGATTTTTCATTGTTTAGAGATATGTTTTACCACTAACATCGAGTCTCCATATACCATGATCTCATTTGCCTATTGTAGATTGCGGGGTTTAGAGCGCATCCAAGTTTATTGCAACCGTGACACTGTTTGAGCTCAGGGCTTTAGGAAATACACTAACCACTGTCACAAAGATATGGCATGAAGATGAGGAGTCACCACTCAGGGTAACAACCGGGACAAATCGAAAGTGGTGGTAACTCGATTATCTAATACAAGCTAGCACCACAACCAAGAGTTCTGGATACGGAATACCAACTTTTTTTAGTCTCGTGTTCATTTAGAATTAATTTATGAATTACTATCTTATTCTTTAATTACATGCAATTTCATACAAACCCTAATTAAACATCCATCAATCCCAAAGGCAACAAGTCATGAAAAAGCATATAAGAAATGCATTTATACAAAGCACATCAACCTTAAGTTAGTCTAATCTACATATTTTAATTAGAGTGAGCTAAGTTTACATATTTTAATTTACAAATGATCCTCAAGCTAATGGGCCTAATTCCTACGTAATTTTATTTAAATGAGCCTAATTCCTACTTAATTTTATTTAAATGAGCTTAAGTCTATTTATTCTATTTCTAAAATGGGTATAAGTTTATAAATTATGAAAATGCCTTAATTAGTGGGCCTAATTCTACATATTTTAATCTAATATGATCCTAATTCTACAAATTATGGAAAAAGAATTAAATTAATGGGCTAAGTCTAAATTAAATTAAATTAATCTAAGTGGGCCTATG
>CATIWM010196594.1:0-11230 GCA_949671775.1 Mallotus repandus
GTCATCTAAATTAGTCAGAATTATTTTAGATGACTAATCTGAGTAATTAAAATCAATATTTTATAACAAAAAATATGCAAATTGGAGTTATGAAACCAAAATGAAATTTAATGTAAAATTTAATACTTTTTTGTGAAATTAATCCTGAAAAGTTTGTAATAAAAGTTTATAAATTGAATAGAAAATAATAAAAGTTGAATAGTGTTAAAAAGGTTAATCGTGTGAAATTCGAGGTGAAATTATGCATTCAGCCTTTATTAATCAACTTTCAAGACTAACCAAAAATTGTTGGCCAACCTTTGGCAATTCTGCATTATAATGCTTATAGCCTCCCAATAATTCGACGAATCAAGACAATTATAATAAGAATTTTAGAAGAGCATTAATGGATTATCACTCATTTGTAGCACTACAAGTACTACGACAGATATAATTCTACCCCCTCAACCAACCAGAAGAAAAGAGATAACACATAATATAAAAAGATAAAGTGTCCTTATTGTTAAAATTATTATAAAATGAACAGTATAAGAGCTTTTTTCATGTCCCCATAAATCAGAAAATACTATTTTATTTTCTATCAAATATATATATATATAACTTTTTATTAAATATTTATATAATTAATAAAAATATGAATGCAAAAAATTAATAAATAATAAAATTTTAACTAATAAAAAAGAAATAGGAGCTATTTTATAAATGAAACACTAGTGAAAAATTATATGATTTATTGAATAAAGATAAATAAATAATACTTATCATATACAATCATATTTTTATAATCAATATCCAATAAATTAACGAGTATATTAATTAATATTTGTATATCTTGGATATATATATATTGTAGTTGTTATTAAATAAATGTATGTTATATATTCTACAGTATAAAATAAAGATTGGTATATTATTGTTGTATAACTATATATCTATTTTTGGAAAAGTTTAAAATAGTTTTAATTAGTTAATGATAATTCAAATATTATTCAAATATGATTAAGATCTATTATCTTTTTTCAATATGTAAGAATCTAAATTATTTTGGTGATGATAAATAATTTAATAATTGTAATATAAGTATAAAGATAATATTATAATAAATTGTCATTTTTACTCATTTAAAAAAAATAGAATTGTTAATTTATTGAGTACTAATTAAGGGAGGATATGATTCTTTATAGGAAAACTTATAAATTTGGTGTCTCAACTTTTAAGGTTTTTCTATTTAAATGTCTGAATTTTTTTATTTTTTTTTATTTTTTTTTACAATCAAGTGTCTGAACTTTAGAAAAACATATCAATGTAATGTTTTCGGCCGATTTAATGTTGAATGAGTGCTCAGTTAAATCAAACAGAATCCACTTTTATCTCAGTCATAAACCATGTCATTTGCCATAGGTGTTGCATTATTTAAATGACAAAATTATCCTTATTCAGTCACCTTCACTGTCTGCGGCGGAAGTTAATGTTGAGATTATAATTTTTAATAAGGTTAATTTTATCCTTTAAATAATACAATACACGTGGCACATGACATTACTAATAACTAGGCTAAAAGTGGGCCATATTTTATCTGACTTAGCACCCAGTCAACATTAAATCTGCTGGGGACACTATATTAATATGTTTTTCTAAAGTTCAAGCACTTGATTGTAAAAAAAAAAAAAAAAAATTCAAACACTCAAATAGAAAAACCACAAAATTTGAGACACCAAATTTGTAATTTTTCCTTCTTTATAATAAATCTTTTTATTTATTTTTATTCAACGAATTTTGTAGCCATTCCCCTGTATTTCATGTCTTTTTTAATAATTAATTTGTTATTATGCATAATTTTTTGTATTGATTTTTCTATTTTATATTTAATTAACAACTAAAATATACATATTTCATTACAAATTTTTTATTATTTTTAAAAATTTTATGTATTTAATATTGTGCACTTATAAAAAATAAATGATCCACATCTCAACTAGATAAGAAAACCCCTGAAAAATAAATAATTTTACAAATTTTTCACAAGTTTTTCATGAGTTCAATTGAGTTATTCTAGCAATTTTAAACGAATTAAATCATAAGGATTTAATAAAAAAATTAAAATTGCAAGAACTAAATTGGATATATTTTTTTAACCGTCATTATTCCCTTCCACCCAGCTTAGGTTAAAATATGGTGCAGTGTGACAAAATAAATGTACAAGGATGAAATGTTAAAAATGATAATAGTACAGTGTTCAGTTGCAATCATTCAAATGAAAGCATAACTACAATTGAAAAGAATATATTACAAATTGGGATAGTCCATTCTCAAAATGGAAGGTTACAATAAGGTGGATGTAGATGCACATGAAATTAAGAGAGCTTGAGCATGTTTTCTGGACTAATTTATTCGAACTTCAATTGCAGATGATACAATAAAGAGCAAACGAATAATTCTGTATTGCTCTCACCATATACGGTGCATGAGCATGCATCACATGCTCCTAGGATCTCCTTCCAAAGGAGTTTGTATGCCTAGAAGATGATGCAGCATTATTTCCAGGAAGACTACTTGGCTTCCTGATGGAAGAGGCACTGCAGGGGAAAGAAAAAGATACTTATAGTGTGTATTTCTGAGTAGCACGTCATAGACATTAAAACAGAGGCATATTTACAACATTACCTATTATTTCTTTGCATAGACATTTTCTTCATTGCTTCAATGTTTTTCATCTCCCGACTGTCAAATATATACAAGAAAAAGGTCAATAACAGAGAATAAACCAATTATTCTGCAATTGAAAAGTATGAATTGTTGTGTTTGGTGAAAACTGTACGAATGACCTCTCTCTCTCTCTCTCTCTCTCTCTCTCTCTATATATATATATATATATATATATATAAGCCTCAAGTGGGTACCTAAGGATGTAATCAAGTCGAGTCAAGTTGAAACAATGTTAAGCTCAAGCACGACTCGACTTTCAAACTCGAAGCTCGAACTAAACCGAGCTTTTTCTTTTGAAGCTTGAGCTCGACTTGAATAAGTAATTCATATACTCGTGCTCGACCTGACTCAATTAACTAAATAAAATTTTTAAATTTTTAAAAATATATAATTTCAAATATTCAAACTCAACTCAAGTTCAAACTTTACTCGGTTCAATCAAATATATTTATAATTATAATTATATTAAAATAAAATGGTAAAATAGTAAATATACAAAAGCTCAATTAAGCTTGCAAACCTATCGAGTCACATATTTAGATGCTCAAGCTCAAACTCAACTCAACAATAATCAAATCGATTTTGGATTTTTCCAAGGTTATATAGTTCGTGAGTCGACTTGATTCGATTACACACCTATTGGTACCCAATTAAAATATTCAAACTCAACTCAAGTTCAAACTTAACTCAGTTCGATCAGATTTATTTATAATTATAATTATATTAAAATAAAATGGTAAAATGGTAAATATACACAAGCTCAATTAAGCTTACAAACCTATCAAGTCACATATTTAGGAGCTCGAACTCAACTCAAGTAGCTCGAGCTCTAGTTCAAACTCAACTCGACAATAATCAAATCGATTTTGGATTCTTCCAAGATTATCCCGAATAGCTCGTGAGTCGACTTGATTCGATTACACACCTATTGGTACCCAATTGACTTGGGAATCATAATCTAATTTGACTTGAAGTTCATATTTATTGGATTTTCAGCATTTATAATTTATTGTGAATAACTGAACAAGGCTTGCTTGAGAGAACCCTTAAATCAGAAAGACGAAAATTTTAGAATTGAACTAAATATGCCTTTTACGCCTTTTTTCATATAAAAACCTACTCAATCCTAGTAGCATACATAACAGCTTCCACATCAAAACATTATTGAATATATAATTTACCAAGAGATTACCAGATCTGGAAAGAGCCCAACTTTGTTAGTCCTTGCACTTTTCTTTTTGTTGATAGTAAACAATGAGATAATCCACCTTTGCTCAATTAGTTAACGCATTTAACAGCAAATGTAACTTTTGGTCTGCAATAATTTCCTAAAATAGGCGCCACTTGCATAAGTTCTTATAATTTGGATTTAAAAATCGACAAAAAAGTTTAAAATTTTCAACCTTTGAAGTACGGGGATCTAGATATACAAAATGAAAATTAAGGGGACTAAAAATGTGGAAAGTTTAGGGGCTTGGATATGGTTTTTGCCTAATCAAAATTAGTCTAACAGTTCTTTGCTTTTTAATCCATCTAGTTTCAGATTCCTAATCATTTAGAAGGACTACCTGTTAGTTTATAGATACCGCCATAAATTAGTAATCTTGGAAGGTTGTTATTTGGATGACTAAAACTTTTAAGGCAAAACTCATATTCAAACTTCTAAATTTTTCACATTTTTAGCTTTAGGCCCCTCAAATTTCATTTTGTATATTTTGACCCTTGTACTTCACGGGTTGGAAATTTTAAACCCTTCTATCAATTTGTCAACACAAATTATTTCCTTTTAGTCCTTGAATTTTTATATTTTTATCATTAATGTCATTTTTTACTTTTTTTAACACTTATATCATTTTTAAAATGTTTTATCAAAATAATAAATTTACTTATTTTAATTTTTAATATTTAAATTAAAAAAAATAAATATAAATTTTTATATAAAATAATTTTAGTATTTTGATAATATATATATATATATGTGTGTGTGTGTGTGTGTGTTTTAAATTTTAAAAGCAAATAAATAAGTTAATGTTAAGGTACATAAACTATTATAATAATATTATTGTTTTTCACAATATTTTAAATTACACAAGTTTTATTTTCAATAAAATTTATATTTTTTAGAATAAAATATTATGATGAAAAAGAACATTATAATTAAAAGAAATTATGATAAAAAATATTTTCTAATTATTTAAAATTTAAATTTTATATTTTAATACCTTTTTAGGTTTATTATTTGTACAAAAGTTTAAAGAATATAAAATATATTTTTATTATAATGTCTTTTAATTATGGTGTTCTTTTTCAACATAATATTTTATTCTGAAAATATAAATTTTATCAAAAATAAAAATTGTATAATTTAAAATATTGTGAAAAAATAATGGTACTATTACAATTTTTTTATATCTTAACATTCACTTATTTATTTATTTTTAAAATTCAAATTATTTAAATATTTATCTATAAATTTATATTTTTTATTTAAAATATGAAAAATTATTTTATATGGAAACTTATACTTATATTTTTAATTTAAAATATTAAAAACAAAATAAGTAAATTTATTTTTTATTGTTGAAAAATTTTAAAAGTGATAAGAATTAAAAAAATAAAAAAATAGTATGACGTTGAAAATATAAAAGTTTAGGGACCAAAAGAAAATAATTTGTGTTAAACAATTAACAAATTGGTTTAAAATTTTCACCCTGTGAAGTACAAGGGTCTAGATATACAAAATGAAACTTGATGGGGCTAAAGCTAAAAATGTGAAAAGTTTAAGGGTCTGAATGTGGATTTTGCCAACTTTAAACTAAGATCAAAGTTTATAGCTTCATGCTTTCCATTCTCTCATGTTTGTTTACATTATCATGCGCTTAGTTTCCCAAAACATTTGAATAATCTAGCAATAACTGGAAATTTAACTTATAATTCTACAGCTGCAAATTGAAGAACTAATGGCATCTTATGTCATCATCCATCATCCATCATCATCATCATAAAAATTCAAGCCAAAGGATCTTTATATGATAAAACAATAACAAAAAATCAGCATATTATATAAGGTTACCTCTTAAGAAATTCTGTTTTTGATTTCTTCATTATGTTGCTTTTCACGTTAGAAAGATTGTATCCGGGGCCGGTACCTACCAAAAAATAATCTGTGAAATACAACAGACATACACATATTTGCAATATAATCTCTACAGCTTCACTGCTCCCAACAAAGGTGGCATAATACAATAAAATCAATCACAAAAGAATAGAAAATCTTACCTCCAAAAAAGCTTCTTTTACTTGAAGGTGGAATTTTTGTACAGAGACGAATCTGCCTACTTTGTTTTTCTGCAAAAATTTCCGATGGTCAGGAATTTTAAGAAATCACAAAGAATTAATAATACATCAAGTTCACCCAATCCATTAATCCATTATAAAAGTAGAATTTAGGAAATAGTGCTTGTCCGTATACCATGCTAATTAGGCATAGAACTAAAAACCAAAAAGTCATATATCTTATCTCACTCTTTAGTATCAGAAGATCAAAATATCAAGCACAAGTGGATAGCAAAATTTCTAATTAAGGCACACAAATGTCACCACATCAAAATATACCAAAAGGAAAATTTTATTAGATGATAATAATCATTTGATCTGACCTCCTAAAATTTGATTGTCCAGGAAATGCATTTCAATTTTCAAGTAATAGCCATCAATACATGCAATAAAACAAAGCTAGCAATCTCTGTGGTCACCTCATGTGATGTAACATCATTGAAAGAGGAGATAGTGAGTGTGTAATAGAAGTTATTGGTTTTACAAAGCAATTGGCAGATACAATTTCCTGCTTCTACTCCTTCACCAAGCACATATGAAATCATAACTTTGTTTAGAAATGCCCAAGAATGATGATAAGCAGGTTCTTTAGCTTAGGAAAAGCATAACTGAATCAAGTGAGCATTAGCAAGCTAACTCCACATTTAGAAGGGAAAAAATTGCATGAACTAAGAGCAGAGCAAATTAGCCAAGACACGTATTAGTCACCCTAGCCTTCAGTTAAAGAATGAACACTAGGATAAAGCATCATCGGTAACATTACATATCTCAAGAAACCTGAAAGCCTAGAAAACAGACAGAGATTAAGTTCAACATGGATTTAATACTGTTCAGTACTTAGAAGCAGGGACCAATATTTGATGGTTAGTCCAAAAAGGAACTGCCTGGGAGGATTAAGGTGCAGTTCTGATCTTCAGTATCCCATCAAGTGGTTCTACAAAATCACATACTGTCTAGCACCAGTGACCTTTACTTGCCCCATAACACAAATCACCCATATATATATATATACACACACACACATATATACACACACACATACATATATATATATATATATATAACTGCCTGGGAGGAGTAAGGTGCAGTTCTGATCTTCAGTATCCCATCAAATGGTTCTAAAAAACCACACACTGTCTAGCACCAGTGTGTTATGGGTGATTTGTGTTATGTGGCAAGTAAAGGCCACTGGTGCTAGACAGTGTGTGATTTTTTAGAACCACTTGATGGAATACTAAAGATCAGAACTGCAACTTAATCCTCCCACATAATATATATACATATATATATATATATATATGTATGTATGTATGTATGTATGTATGTACATACGTATACCACATGATAAAGAACATACTAGCATCTTCCTTTTTATATGATTGCCGAAGTCTTGCGCTAGCTTTATCCTCTTCCTTTGCAATGTCATTCAATTTTGCCTGCAAGAATCTCACCTCATTTAGAAAAGATAGTTTGTAAGGACATGATGTTTTTTAACACGTGTAGTAATGGAAATAATTACTTTGTCAAGCAAACAAAGTAGTCTACTTGAATGAAAATCTAAAACTACACTTGTACGCATCTATGACTGTATATATTGATGTTCAAGAATTTGAGGATAGATACCTTATACAATTCTATCCATTTGAATGAAACTTTGTGCCGTCTCATTTTCTCAACTGCAGTATTAACAGCATTCTCACCAAACTGTTTCTCATAGAATGTCTTCCATAACTTATTAGTTACAGGACTTAGATCTCGACCCTATATCAAGTGCCCAAAAAAGAAAATTTTCAATATCAAAAAACAAAATGCAAAAGCCAGTCACAAAAATGACATAAAAATAGGCCATCTTACTTCTGTACTCTTCTCTATGTGCATCAACTGATCTAATGTACAATGGGGTAAAATTTGATCAAGAAGATGTAAATCAGTTTCACCAACATCCCCTAAATACCTCACATGACTTATTGCTACACTAACGCAAAGATCAACCAATGAAGGAGCTTTCCTTTGAATCAATGAAGTATCAAAATTCCTCTTTCTCTCAGGCATATTACTCCACTTCACTTCACCTCACAAATCACAATATAATATGGCTCAATCAATAGCATATAAAACCAAAAAAAAAAAAAAATCAAGATCAATGTATAATTAACTTCTCCAATTAAACCAATGTATAAAACATACAAATTGTATCCATAGATTAAAGAAAAGAAAATTCTCAAATTATTCTTACAGCAACCAAACATGACATTAACATAATGAAAATTCTCAATTTTTTTTAATCAAAGTCAACAAAAGACAGATTCTAACAGAACATATAACAGGTCGGAGATTACCGAGTAATCGGAGATACAGAAGAGGACGGTGTCGACGGAGATTCTGATCAAGATCGTAAAATCTTTTATTCTGTTTATGTGTTCCTTTTTCTGCTGTTTTCTTTTTCTCTCTCGCCCTAACATGAGCACAATTTGCTAACCTGCTCCGTTTACATTTAAACCGTGAAAAGCGAGTTTTTGCCAACGTGTACGGTGGGGATTTAAGAAGCCCGGGTAACGCTGTTGGTCCGCCCATGGTTGATGAGTAAATGAGTCGAACTGCTCATAAATAGTTTGTTATTTGATTCGATAAAAATTTGTTTGATCTTATTTAATAAATGAGTTGAATTTAACTATATAAAACTCGATTTGTAAAGCTCGCAAACAAATTTAAATAAATTTTTATGAGTTAGCTTGTAATTTTAATATTTAATAATTTGATTTTAAATATATAATATATAAATTTTTATAACAAAATATTTTTAAGAATGTATTATTGGTATAAAATCATAATTATTATTAAATATATTATAATTTATTTAGTAAATAATTTTTTTAATTTTTAATTTTTAATGTATAATTTTAATTTATAGTTGGAATTTTTACAAAAATGCCTAAAAAACATATATCATTAACATCAAATATTCCATGTTTTGAAAATATTACATGTATCATATCTTTATAAAAAATTACACACGTGTTCTATCTTTGTAAAAAATACTCGCGTGTCTCCTTTTTTCTTTCGCCTTGCTCTTCTTCTTCCTTTTTTTTCCATCTTGCGTTTTCTTCTTCCATTTCATTTTTGCGTCTTCCTTTTTTTTTTCACTCTTTGTCTCCTTCCTCTTTTATTTTTCTTCCTTATTTGTGCCATCAATGGCTGATACCTCCTTGTCTACCCAGAGATTGAACGCACTCATAGCATGTGAAGGAGACACGTTTAAACTGTGAAGGAGAGTCGTGCACGCCATCAGAGCATCTGCAGCATCAAAAGTCTATTATTAAGTAGGGATTTGTTAATGGTACTTAATAGATTTCTCATTTTTCATTTGATTTTTCTACTCATTTATTGCTCATTTCTTGATTTTGTTGCTTAGATAAAAGTATTTTAGTCATTTTTTTTTTATTTATTCAGATTTTGGTCTTGGCTTTGTTATTATCAGAAAATAAAATTTGAAAAATTGTTTGGCTGATTTCTTTATTTGCTATGGTGATGTTGAATGGTTATTGATTCCCCCTTTTTCTTTTTCTCATTTTTAGTAATCTACTGCTTCTTTTCTCTCATACTTCTTTGATCACTATGTATAGTCAAAATTGTGATTTGGGTAATGCAAGATTGTGTTTGATAAAAGTTCCATGAGAGATGTTGTTTCATACACGTCTTTGATAACTGGGTATGCTTTGAGAGGTCTTTTTGACGAGGATTTAGAGCTGTTTAATGAAATTCCTATTAGAGAAGTTATTTCTCAAAATGTTATGATTATCGGGTATGCTCAAAGTGGTCGATTTGAAGAGGCATTAACATTCTTTGAACAGATGATTAGAGAAGGTGTTACACCAAATGTGAGTACATTGCTTAGTGTTTTATCGGCTTACACTGAGTCTGGATCACTTAAGATGGGCAATTGGGTTAGTTCTTGGATTAAGGAGCATAGGCTTGGATTAAAGAATGGTGTTGGTGCTACATTTAAGAGGCTTAAGGAAATTTGAAAGTTGAGTAGATAAAGTCTCAATTTTAGTGGTCATAACCTCATCAAGTAGTTCGCACACAAGTCCTCTGCAGTTTGAATTGGTTGAATTTGTTAATTTTTTTCTATTTATATTATTTTAGATTTTAGATCATGTTCATAAGCTTGGGACCAACAAATTTTAGTCGACAGTGCCTGTAATATCGGAGTTTCGATTCGAATTGACAGAGCATCGTTGCCAGGGGACTACGGTCACTTCGCAAGAGTCCTTATAGATATCGAACTTTCTTAACCAATTCAGTCATAGATCATCTTAGTGTGTGAAGGGTCATTGTTGGATATTGATGTCAGTTTTGAGAACCTTTCACAATACTACTCAACATTAACATTCGAGGCTTTTTTAGAGATACAAGCACTCACTCATCAATCTTAGGCAGGTTAATCTAAGCAAGAACAACCATGGATAATTGTATCCAATAAGAAAAAGCAAAAGAAGCCATCTACTTCGGTAGTTTTAACTAGAAAAAGACCTGTCACTAGGTCTCATAAACAACATTCTCAATGAAGATACTTGGGGGATTGGTAATGACCCCACCAAACAGTCCCTTTTTAATTTTTGTAAGTCTCACAATCCTAATAAATTATGTCTTTCTAAGCCAAAGATTGCTTTTTCTGCCATTTCTTCAAGTTTTTGGCGTTCCTTAAAGTTATCTTTCATAGCTCATAATGACCTCAATTTGCCTTCACTTTGGGTTTTGGTTTTTGATAACTTGGGTACTAGTAATGTTTCAGTTTTATCTAGCTTGGATCAACAAATCACAATGCAGTTTATGATGGAAAATTTTCAAAATACTATAACCTGTGTTTATGTTAATGTCTTATCTTCCAGTCGTCGTGTTTTATGGCATGAATTGATATGGATGTGACCAAGCTGGAAGATGGTGGTGGCATTTCCAGAGATAAAGCTAAGGATGGGCTTGATGGAGAGGACAACAAGAAATCCAAAGTTAAAGCTAAGGATCCATTAAACATGCCACAAGGCCCAATTACAAGGTCAAGGTCCAAGAAGCTACAAGAAGCCTTAATTGGCTATATGCAAGATTGGGCTAGTCAAGGAAGTTCAATTGATTATGCTAGGTTTGGCCCAAGGGAAGACACAACTGAATGGGCTATGTTTAATGTTTT
>CATIWM010196619.1:0-10984 GCA_949671775.1 Mallotus repandus
AGTTGATATTTTGGAGACTTTTTAATTTTCTATTTCTTTTGTCCAAATTGTCTTGTACATGCATTATTTTGAACTTAAATTGTTGTAGAAGTGACAAAAACTTTTAGTTTGTATAATGAATGATAAAAAATTATCAGAAAAATAAATAATTGATTCACTAAGTCTCTGTGCAATTTTTATTTATATGAATTGTGATCTTACTAATTTTTCAATTTATATTAAATCAATATATTCATGTATATTTCAAATATTTTGATGATATATTCGATATATCGTTATAAATTTTTTTGAGTCATAAATATTTTTTTAAATATCATAGATGCTTTTTGATATATTGAAATTTTCTGTGAAATATTATTAAAATAATATAATCTATTGTTTTTATATGGAAAAATTATAAAAAAACCCCAACATTTGAGGGTATTTTCAAATAAAACCCTATCTAATTTTTTCTTTTAAATAAAACAACAACCTTTAAAATTTTATTAAAAAAACCCTCATTAGATAATTGTACCGGTAACAGGAGATGAAACTATTTTTTGATCCATGGGGCCCATTTGGATGACTGTATTGGTAACAGGAGATGAAACTGATGCATTTGTCCCCAAATTGATATTTTCTCCCCCTCCAATTGAGTGTTTTATTTTGAATTAACAGACTGTTTAGGCATATAAAAGTGTAATTTAATTATTACAATAAAAAACTCAACATACTGTATATATAAAATTTCAACTTAGCATACTAGGTATATGAAATTTCAATAAAAACTCAGCATTATCAGTACAGTCATCCAAGTAGGGCTTTTTCATATCATTATAAAGGTTATGGTTTTATTTAAAGGAAAAAATTAGATATAGTTTTATTTGAAAATACCCTCAAATGTTGGGGGTTTGTTTGTAATTTACCCTTTTTATATCAGTACCAGTCATCGATATATCCATGGATTCCGAACCAGAACTTACCGATTCATGAACAGTGGTGTGGCCTGGCCTACATAAATCAAACAACACGAAATATGAGTGCACAATGTGGATAGCGTGGATGCAAATTAAAACAGTGACAGCAATAACTGTTTGCTCTGCTTCTCAGCTCCATGGCGTGCTCTGCTTCCATCTCTAACGCAAATGCCATTCTCTCGTCGACATCATTGTCGTCTCACGACTGCTATAAGAAGAAGAAAAGGACATCTCCTCCTCGATTCTCCAGCTTTTCCCCGTTTCCACGTTCTCCTCTTTTTAGGCATATATATGTTTTTATTCTTTTTTTTTTTTTGTAGCTTTGTATTTGGTTTTGAATTCAGTAAAAAATCTGAAATCATTAGAAGAAGAAATGAGAATTAATTTTATTTAGGAATTGGAAATGCGAATTGGTGGTTGAATTGGGTAGGATTAGAGCATCAATTTTTGAACTGTTATCTTAGCTGTGAAGTTGTATGTTTTTGGTTTCAGGACAGCTTTTGTTTCCCAATGGGGACGAAGGAAGTCAGCATGTGGTCATGCCTTTTCATTAATTAAAGGCACGCTGTTTGCTATGCTCTCTAATTTGATTTGGATTCGCTTAAAAGCTTATAACTGTTAGGTACATTGCAATTTGATCTAATTTTCTCCATTGTTTTTAGCTGTTTTACTGGACGAATCCAAAGAAATGGTTCGCCTTCCCAAAGGCGATATGTGGTCAGTTCATAAGTTTGGCGGTACTTGTGTGGGAACTTCTGACCGAATCAAGAATGTAGCAGAGATAATCATCGATGATGTTTCAGAGGGGAAGTTGGTGGTTGTTTCAGCTATGTCAAAAGTGACAGATATGATGTATGACCTCATCTACAGAGCCCAATCACGAGATGATTCTTATGTAGCTGCAGTTGATGCTGTTTTTGAAAAGCATAGATCAACAGCAATGGATCTTCTTGATGGGGATGATCTTGCTAGTTTCCTATCCCGGTTACATCATGATATTAATAACCTCAAAGCCATGCTTCGTGCAATATACATAGGTATAAGAATGTTTTCTCTTATGCACTGTTGGTTGAATGGATGGATATGGAAGCATTTATGGACTTGGCATGATATAGCGGCGTAGTTTTATTTTTATTTTTCTATGAGCTATGGTTTGTTGAGGCTTGTGGTGAATCATGTCTTCTTGGTTGTCATGTGCATCAATTTCCCATTATTGGCATTCTGATCTCCGTGCCTTCTAGATACATTCTTTCTTTGCCCCTGCAAGGATTATGAAAGGAGGATTAAACATTTCATGAAATAAGGAAGCTTCGCTTTTTGAACTTATTATGATTGCATTGACAGAGGAATAAATAGCAATGTCTTCATCTATGTTAACACAAGCTTATGCTGCCTTCATCCATGTTAACACAAGCTTCTGATCTGTTTTCCTTGTCATATTTGGATTTCTGCGGGCGCAAATAACTTATTTTACTGATCTATTGCAGCTGGCCATGCAACAGAATCATTTTCCGATTTTGTTGTAGGACATGGAGAATTATGGTCTGCTCAGATATTATCATATGTTGTCAGAAAGGTCCACTGTTTTTACACTTTTTAAAATGCACAATACCTACAATTGTAGATCTTGCAGTTTACGCAAGTACCATTATTATTGTTGTTATTTTTCTTTTGTGCAGTGTGGGCAAGTTTGTAAATGGATGGACACAAGAGAAGTGCTTATTGTAAATCCCACAAGCTCTAATCAGGTAGATCCTGATTTTGTGGAATCTGAAAAAAGACTTGAAGAGTGGTTCATTAAAAATCCGTGCAAAACAATAGTTGCAACTGGTTTCATTGCCAGTACACCTCAGAATATTCCTACAACTTTGAAGAGGGATGGTAGTGACTTCTCAGCAGCTATAATGGGTGCTCTATTGAGGGCTCAAAAAGTCACCATTTGGACAGATGTTGATGGGGTATACAGTGCAGACCCTAGAAAAGGTTTGTGCTTGGTCTTATGTATAATTGCTTGGTGTACATCTGTTCTGTACAAGTTTTGCATGAGTTCCTGGTGGAGCCATTTGAACTCTGGATGATACCTTCTTTAGACTTCAAGGAAACCATGTATTGTGACGTTAGATGGAATGCTAAAGGTTACTTCTTTCTTTTCTTTTAACTTTTTCTGCAGTTAGTGAGGCTGTAATACTAAGGACATTATCTTATCAAGAGGCATGGGAAATGGTAAACTTGATCTTTCTTCTTCTGCTGCCAACGATCTTTTAAATTGTCAAATGCTGGTTCTTAAGATTCAATTCATGTGGTTGTGCAGTCATATTTTGGTGCAAATGTTTTACATCCCCGCACTATTATTCCTGTTATGCGTTATGATATTCCCATCATGATAAGGAATATTTTCAATCTCTCTTCACCTGGAACGATGATCTGTCGGCCTTTTAGGGATGAGAATGAAGATGGCCAGAACTTGGACTCATCCGTCAAAGGTTTTGCAACAATAGATAATGTAGCCCTTGTAAATGTTGAGGGGTGAGCAATGTTATGGTATTTATATTAATGTATATTCTGTAGTTGTATGTTGTACTTGCAAATTTGTATCGGCTTTTATTATGTTTTCTGTTTCCAGGACTGGAATGGCTGGTGTACCTGGTACGGCTAGTGCCATTTTTGGTGCGGTGAAAGATGTGGGAGCTAATGCAATAATGATATCCCAGGTATCTCTACTCTCTGTTTTCAGATTTGATGGTTTTCTTAGTTAAGGGGGATGCTTATTTAGATTTAATTAATTGAAGGCTAGTAGCGAGCATTCTGTATGCTTTGCTGTGCCTGAGAAGGAAGTAAAAGCTGTTTCGGAGGCTTTGCAATCTAGATTTCATCAAGCTTTGCAAGCTGGACGCCTCTCCCAGGTATGCTTTTAGATTAAAATCTGTCTTGCTGGACTTGGTTGGTTGACGATTATCAAGATCTTTATGTTCTTAATATATCTATTTTTAAGTCTTTGGTTTCGCTGTTGTGGCATAAGTGATGTTTCTTTGTTTTGCCACTCTTCCTAGGGATCATGAATAATTGCAACCAACTCTCTCTCTCTGTCTCTCTCTTCAGCTTTTACATTTCTCCTCTTGGACCTTGAAGTTACATCTTATACTTTCAGTTTCAAGTACAACTGGTTAACTGCCTATGTGTTTATTTCCTGATCACAGGCTAAATTATTAGCTTATTCTTATTGTAAAATCTAGGTTTTATAGCTATCTCATTGTCTTTACATGCATGAGCATGTATATGACTTCTTTGTTTCAGTTTAGTGTCCACTTCCTGATAATAGGTTTGTTGAAACAACTTCCCTCTTCTCAGGTTGCCATCATTCCAAATTGTAGCATTTTAGCAGCAGTTGGCCAGAAAATGGCTAGCACTCCTGGAGTCAGTGCTACTCTGTTCGATGCACTAGCTAAGGTAATGAGAGTTATAATGTTTCTTCAAATTCTGTATATCCTGCAACTCCAAATACTACTCCTTTTGCCTGTTAGTATTCTTTTTTCATTGAACTTCGAAATTATTATTGCAATGCAGGCTAATATTAATGTTCGTGCCATAGCTCAAGGCTGCTCTGAATATAATGTTACAGTAGTAGTCTCACGTGAAGATTGTGTAAGGGCTTTAAAAGCTGTGCACTCAAGGTTTTATCACTCAAAAACAACAATAGCTATGGGAATAATTGGACCTGGTTTGATTGGTGGCACATTGCTTGACCAGCTAAGGGATCAGGTGTCATATTTTTTATTAGTTTACTTATCTGTTGGCAATTTTGGATTGGGATTTGTGAACTATCTATTATTTATCTTGAAAGTAGACAGTTCCAATAAAGCTGTATTCAGTATACTGCCATTCTTGCATGCTGGTAAAATGTTGGAGAAAACCAGAAACTTAAAATCATTGCCTAGTTGTTATGTAGGGTCATCTGGGAAATTATTTATTTTTTTTGTCTCTGTGGAGCTTTCAAGCTTGTTGATTAGGTAGGATACCCGCTGGTTCAGTACTGTGAGCTTTGGCAAGTACTAATTTAGCTATTGATCATCTTCAAATTCAGGTTATTATTGTAATGTTAACCTTTTTGGCTCAGAGGAGTAGATATGTTGAACTACTCATCACCTTAGTACTTTTTGTTTTTAAGGACAAATTGATGCATCAGTGTTTTCAAAAGTGTCCTAAATGCTCTAGGTTATGTAGCATAACTAACAAGCTAACCAAAGAAAATACTTCGTGAAAATGAAGGAACATATGGACTAAGAGCTTGGGTCATTCAGGTATATTCAAACAAGCTCCCTTTAGAAAAATGAGGGCGAATGAATGGTTTTTGCCTTGTTGGGGAATACTTGATCCTATTGGGAGGGACAAGTCGAGAACTGAATCCCTTGTTTTTTTTTTAATATATAATGAAGTGCTTTCTTCAAATGATTGTGGTGGTATAAGGAAGATATTCCTTGGAGCTACCTATGGTTTGGAACTTTGGATGACTTTTGGTAGATGGTGATAGTGGAAAGAGAGAGCTTATGAGACAGAACATGAATATGTAGAATTTAGAAATGAGTAGAAAAATCTATTGTTTGGGTATGATGATTGGTGTGGGTTTTCTTCCTCAAAAGATCTCTGCACGGACTTTTAGGGCTGAAGCCTTTTCTTTCCCAAAAGCTAAAAAAAAAAAATAAAAATAATAACAATAATAAAAGACACTGTCCCTGGAGGTCTTGGTATCCAAATTCCTTTGCAATATAGATGGTTTTCTCATTTTCTTTTCCAAGTTTCTAGACCCTGACTTACGGAGAGGATAATGTTTTTTTTCTTAGAGATGCAACTGAGGCTAAAGGCCCTAATAAATATATAATAAGAATTAGTTAACACAAATGCTCTCGGTCTTTTGTTCATGTATCCCTTTGACATGAGTAGCAATGCAGGAGCTCTTCAAATGGGAGGACGAGTGCTGAAATGCTACCTGATAGTTGCTTCTCTTCAAAATCAACAAAATTGGTCTAATTTTAGATTATAGTTAAATGGTTTGGTTCCATCTAAATGGTACGTTTAATTTCCTTTGCAGGCGGCCATTCTTAAGGAAGAATTGAACATTGATTTGCGTGTCATGGGAATCACTGGCTCAAGAAGAATGCTTTTGAGTGATGTGTAAGTCATAAGCTTTATGATTCTGTTTGAAGTTCCTGTCCCTATAACACTATGATTTGTTCCTAAACAATACGACTGCTTTGCATTTGTTGAGAGTAAATTCACCATTTCTGCTCATAAAACTTTTTGCTTAATTAATAGATTTCAGGTGTTCATAATAAGTTTCTGAAATAGATTCTATTTTTTCATACTCACTTATTAAACTTTATATGAATTAGATTCTAAGAAGCATTGAATTACAGAAAAAAATGCCTTGTCCAAAGAATGGAGTTAACAAAATAACAAATACAGATGTGAAAAATTTTAGCTTTATATGGATCAAGGATAGAGATATTAAGATGTGCTAAATTGATTCACCCGACTGTAAATTCTTATCATGACAGCAGCCATGCTTGGCAGCTGAATAATTTCAAATGAGGAATGGTTATTATGTAAATTGGAATTGGCATGTATATGACCAGGATAATTTGGATTTGCGAATTGTTTTGTATTTAAATACCATTATCAGGTTGAGTTGGCATTCTCAAAGTTCTAGTCTAGAAACTTACATGGGCTGGCTCATCCTTACTGAAACACTCTCACACCATATTAATATCCCAACTATTCCTACCAGATTTGGGGAGGGTCAGGTGATCCAACTTGTTGGGAAATTGTAACCCATGGTTCCAACAGCATCTTTGATTGATGCTCCTGGTCTACTTGTTCGCTTGCATTGAGCTTCTGGGAGAATATATGAACATGGATCATGGAAGTTTTGATGGCACTAGAAACCTTGAATTTCATCTCCTTGATTATTGTTATTATCATCAGTAGATATGATGTAAATTTGTATGTTCGTTTATCATAAACATTCTATAGTTGTTTGCATGCATTTAAGACTATTAGGCTCCTTTATCTCTGGCTGTAGGGGAATTGACCTATCAAAATGGAGAGAACTGACAAAAGAGAATGGTGAAGTGGCTGACATGGAGAAATTCACGCACCATGTGCATGGAAATCATTTTATTCCAAATACGGTTTTAGTAGATTGCACAGCGGACACTAATGTAGCGAGTTGTTATTATGATTGGTTGCGGAAAGGAATTCATGTGATTACTCCAAACAAAAAGGGAAATTCAGGACCACTTGATCAGGTAACATGAATTATAATATGGTGTTTCATTAAGACCCAAAATGATAGTAGCTTGAACATTCTTATCATTGTCTTGAGCAACTTAGTGTAAATATGTTCACACTTGAATTATTATCTGGTACTGTTTTCTCCAGTCTTCTGTAATTTGATTTCAACCCCTGTTTTATTTTAGTGATAACTCTTGCTTATTGATACATAATCACTGAAAATTGGGAGAGAATAAAGTTCTGTCTCTTATGAGGTTGTCTGTAAATAGTTAGCTTGATGTATTTGAAATGTTCTGAGGAATGATTTCTTGAATGACCAGGCAAAGGCTAGTGCTTTTAACATTAGCTAAATTCAGATTTATTAGACCTAACGACCAAAAAATCCAAACCATTTTGAGAATTTGCAATTGTTTACAAAACTTTTAATTTTGGCAATGCTGCCCTAATTTCACTTTTTAGTCACAATTCTAACCAACCTAATACACCTAATTTCAATTACTCATCCTTAACAAATGTGGCGTCATGCAAATCAAAGTTAATACCATTTTATTCTTATTTAATTCCTTAATTTCAAAAGTTATTATGCTTAAATTTTGAACATTTTAAAATACAAATATTCATAGTATCAATACTAAAAGAATAATGTAGTATTTAGTTCCATCAAATTCAGCCACAATGTTAGTTACAACAGATGCAGCTATAACCAATTGTAAGTTATTGGTTAGAATTGCAACCAAAGCTGAAAGTATATTAGAACTGCAAAAATTAAAGCTTTGGATAAAATTGCAAAAACATGAAAAGGTTTGGAATTTTTTGATTATTAGATGTTTTCTTGAGAGCTAAGAATAGTCCTGATCTTTTCTTCTTACATGATTTACCAGAATGTTGCTTAACTTCGTACATGACTGTCTAGGTTTAGACTTTAGTAAATACATTGTGCATCAAGGAGAAAGTAAAATAAGGATAAGATATTTTAAATCAAGTTTTAACATCTCTTGCAGATAGGGAATAGTGTCAAAAACAGTAGGATAACTTTTTGGATCTGCATCACATAATTTAGGGTCTGTTTAGCTGCTGTGCGCATGCCCTGAAGTGCAGAATGCAGCTGCAAAGGGAAGCTACTCTGCACTCACTTTGAGATAAGCTGTGCTAGATTATGAGTTTTTAATGAAAAGCAGGCCCATAGTGCTGATAAACTGGGATTTACTTTTATGCTACTCCAGCTTTTGTGTGTGTGTAGATGGATAGATATAGTTAACTTGATGTACAAAGATTTTCTACACTGTGCGTCTAATGCTGTGGTAGTACATGTCAATTTAATCTACTAATATAAGAGCTCCATGAGTCTGTTAATTTTTGTGCTTTTATGCACTTAAGGAATAATTGAAGGGGAAAGAAGCATCTTGAAGGAGGATGACAATAAGAATTTCATATTTGGTAGTTGAATATCACATGGTAGTACTGTCATCATTTCTTCTTCTTGTCATAGTCATCTCTTCTTCTTGCATTAATGTTGGGTTTTTAATATTCCTTTGTCTGTATACTCCAGTATTTAAAGTTGAGAGCTCTTCAACGTCAATCTTATACGCATTACTTCTATGAGGCAACTGTTGGAGCCGGACTCCCAATAATTAGCACTTTGCGAGGTCTCCTTGAGACTGGAGATAAAATATTGCAAATTGAAGGAATTTTCAGGTAATTTCTGTTTGCTTGATCCTCAGAATCATGCCCAAGGACTTCTGTACATACATTATTGACATTTTTTGGAGTTTATTAAGCATCATATTTATGTAATTCCATCAGGTGCATCTTTTGATTCTGACCTTCTCATGATTTGTTGTCACAGTGGAACTTTGAGTTATATTTTCAACAAATTCAAAGGTGCACGATTGTTTAGTGAGGTGGTGGCAGAGGCAAAGCAGGCAGGTTATACTGAACCAGATCCAAGGGACGATCTATCTGGAACAGATGTTGCACGAAAGGTACTTTACACCCTAAATCTTTTCTTAGTGCATTACACCATTATTCTCACACACTATAGTTTGAGATAGACTTGATTTGATAGGAGCTGTCTAATAGTTGATTTTGTTAGAAGCAGTCAATAAGGAACCATGTGCAGGCTTGCCATGTGATGGAAGTGGGCAGGATGGACTTGCTAAAACCTTTGGGCTTCTGCACTTCACTTAATTTAGTCCCCTTTTTCTCACTAAATACATTTGCATATGCAGGTGATTATTCTTGCAAGGGAATCTGGTTTGAGGTTGGAACTTTCTGATATACCTGTTCGGAGTCTTGTGCCTGAACGATTGAGAGTAGGATTTTTTTCTTTTCCATTATATCAATCTTATATTACCTTTAAGATACTAGTTATTTTTTTCTTAATTTGTAGTGGATTTACCTAATGTTTCAGACCAGTGCATCTGCTGAAGAATTCATGACACAGTTACCAAACTTTGACCAAGACATGGCTAAGGAAAGAAAAGAGGCTGAGGATGCTGGAGATGTAAGTATATGTAGGGGTGTAAATGAGCCGAGCTTGTTATATCGCTTGTTTAGGAGCTGTTCACGAGGCTAAATAAGTCTAAAGAAATTTTAAGTAATGTAAAATATAAATTAAAATTATTCATTAAAAATTAAAAATAAATTATTTACTAAATAAATTATAATATATTAATAAAAATTATGATTTTATTTTAATAATATATTTATGTTTTTTATATTTATTATGAATGAAAATTTTTATATTGTATATCTAATATCAAATTATAATACATTAAAATTATGAGCAAACTCAAACTTTTATTTGACCTTGCTTACAAGTTTTACGAGCCGAGTTTTGTGTAGTTTAAGTTCGACTCTTTTATTTAAATAAGTCTCAATATATGAGCTCAAACATGGCTTTATTGAGCTGAGCTCCCAGTAACTTGTGAGCAGCTTGGCTCGTTGACGACCCTTAGTATATGCTTCTAGTCTTTAAATATTTTTGATGTATGAACTCTTATTGAAATTAGCATTTGATGCACAATAATGAATTCATGTAGTGATTAGAATTCTGATTAAGGACATTTATCTCATAATTTCTTTTATTTATACGTTTTCTCTCGATGTAATCTATAGGTCTTGCGATATGTTGGAGCGGTGGATGCAGTAAGGCAAGAAGGGCGTGTTGAGTTGCGAAGGTATAAGAAAGATCATCCATTTGCACAGCTTTCAGGTTCTGATAACATCATAGCTTTCACTACTACGAGGTACAAGGAACAGCCTTTGATAGTACGTGGTCCTGGCGCTGGGGCTCAAGTGACAGCTGGTGGTATATTCAGTGACATCCTGCTATTAGCCTCATATCTAGGCGCTCCGTCGTAATAACTTCACTAATTTTAACTGCGGTTCCATCTTAGATATTTTTGCTTTCATTTATCATAGGCTTGAGTTTGTGGTTTTGCTAGCATCGGGGTAATAGTTCTTAAGCTGTAGTTATGCACCTTAGTGTATGTTTCGCAATTATTTCTTGAGCATAAAATTGCTGCAAGTGCTTTTGGGTTAGAGTAGTTTTGCAACTATGTACTAGGCCTTCCCTTTCTTTTTCCTTGCCTAACCATAGCTTTTGGAAATGATAAACGCAATCCTGTCAAAATTGCTCCACTGCTATTCCATAGCTATAACAAGCTTAGGTTGCCTATATAGTCTGGAGCTTATTTTCTATCTCAACCCGCTTTGTATTTTGAGCTCTTCCGGTAAAG
>CATIWM010196640.1:0-15644 GCA_949671775.1 Mallotus repandus
ACAATTCAAACTCAATTAAAAATTAAATCAACCATGAATTATAAAAGATAAAAATGTAGTTCATAGATTAATTCATCATTGTAGTTCTACAAGCAAAGACTTAGCCAAAATACATAATGCTCAAAATCAAGGAACAACAAGGAAGTATTTAAACATCAAGTAATTAAATAGAAAAAGAGAGAAAAGATTGTATTGATAAACTCTTCAATGCTCTTCAAGAAGTTACTTGATTGTGGTAGGTCCTCTTGATATCTTCTTTCAATCCTTGGATATGCCTTTTGAACACTAAGTACTTCAACTTTTTTTTCAATAATAAAACTAATAAAGATACTAACTATCTTTTAATGCTTAAACAAGAATGTTTTTTTCATGCCTAAAACAGAGCCAACTTCATGTATTTATAAGCTTCTCATGATCCCAATTTGTGTCCCTTTAAAATAGATCCAAATATGAAAGGGTACGATGAAGGGGTGTGAGGGACGAGTCAGCACCACTGTGCTGACTCAGGAGGAACTCGGCACTGGATGTCTCTGTAATGACTCGACATGGATGTGATGAGTTGGCATGGTTTTTTGCCTTCATCGTACGATTCGTACCAACTCATCACAAGCGTCACGAGTTAGCACCAAGGCTTGTTGTAACGACTCGACAGCAATGTGTTGAGTCAGCAGCAATGTGTTGAGTCGGCAGCAATGTGTCAAGTCGGCAGCAATGTGTCGAGTCGGCAATAATGTGTCAAGTCGGCAGTAATGTGTCGAGTCGGCACCCCTCTGTGGAGCCTCCTTTCGATTCTTGAAGCATCATTCTTCATTCTAGTCAACCCGAATACACTTCCATGCATGAATTAAGACTAAGAAAACCTTCAAAACACAAAATTAACATAAGAACAACATAAACAAGTCTAAATAGAATTAATGCATAAAAAATTAAACAAACACAATCAAAAACTAAAGAAAACTAAACTATAACTACCTTAAAGAACTATGCTAATTTGCATTATAACAATATTCAATAATCCTTCAGCTCCATTTAGGGATCCTTCAGCACGATTTAGGGATTTAGGGCATAATTAAAAAAGTTGCAAATTGTCTAAATTAACCTTGGCTTATATTTCTTTTTACACTATTTTCTGCATATGGTGCCAACACACATCCACATGGTGTCCACTCAAATGCCTTTTTCAATAACCACTCTCATTTAACATGAAAAAAATTTACACTTTCAGTAGTTTACTCAAGGACTCAATGTGGACTGAAATAAAAGTTCAAGGACTCAATGTGCACAAATAAAAGTGCAAGGGGTAAATCTCAAACAAGATAAAAATGTAGGGGGCAAAATAGGTGTTATGCTTAAATTTTAAAGAGATAATGACATTTCAAGGCCTGAAAGTAATATACTTTTTATAATTAAGGCCTATTTGTTCAATTTGTAACATTTAAAGACTAAAAGTTTTTAAAATTTTAACCATTAGACCTAGCCCATTAAGTGTAACGGAATAAGCACACGCAGCAGTTATTCGCCTACATGTCATCCTAGTCATCTCTTTGCAGACTGACACCATCCGTATGGCCTTCCTATGTGTCATCCTAGTCATCATCATCACCATCTTCTTCTTCTTCTTCTCTTCTTTCTTTCTTTCTTTCTTTCTTCTTCTTTTTTTCTTTCTTCTTCTTCTTCTTTATCTCTTGCATCACCAAACCCATCTCTTCTCCAAATTCTCTTTAAAAAAAATTATGCTGAACCACAATCAATATCCCAGTCGATCAACATGAGAAATTTTTTTTTTTTTTAAGTAAGCTTCAGCACATGTGCCAGTAAGGAATCACTGCGAGGGCCAACTCATATTTGGGTCATGTCTCATTTGATGTACAAGAAGTCTAAAGAACCATGTGTACTAGCTACAGTACAATTCTCAAACCACAATCGCCCAAAAATGACATATAACTAACTCATTGATAAAGTCACAATTTGTTGAGCAACAGCTCAATAATATAGATAGATTTTCGCCAGGAATCATAGAGCATCATGTGAAGTTAAAGGCATACCATATGCATTGTTTCTGCAAAACTTGAACTGAATCCCAAAGGAACATTTCCATTGCTATTCAATCATCTTGTCCAAGTTAAACAAGAAGGTTTAGCTAGTTCAACCTACCAATTGAAAACAGTGAAAAAAAATACTGCTGTGAGAACCAGCTTTGAGCAAGCTGGTATGGATTCAAAAGGATATTCAAATGAATAAGGAAAAAAAAATACCTTTGATACAGAAGAATCAAGTTGAGTGCTACCCTTACCAAAAAAAAATTATGCAAAACCACTTAAGTTGTAATAGTTGCATGTGTACATTTTTTGCAAAAAAATTCTCATGTTGATTGACTAGGATATTGACTATGGCTCTGCATAATTTTTTTTTTCAAGAGAATTTGAAGAAGAGGTGGGTTTGGTAATGCAGGAGAAGAAGAAAGAAAGAAAGAAAAAAGAAGAAGTATGGTGATGCGGGAGAAAAAGAAAAAAAAAGAATAAAAAGAAAAAAAAAAGAAAAAAGAAGAAGAAGACGATGAGGACTAGAATGACACATAGGCAGGCCATATGAATGGTATCAATTCATTTAGAAATCACTAAAATGACACAAAAAGATGAATAATTATCACGTGTGTTCATTCCATTACAATTAACAAAATAAATTTAACAGTTAAATTTTTAAAAATTTTTAATCCTTCAATATTATAAATTGAGTAAATAGACTTTAATTGTAAAAAAGATATTTCTTTCATACATTGAAATGTCGTTATCCCGATTTTAAATGTGTGGATTACACAAAATAATATAGCAAACCACCAGTAATTCTCCCTTTATTTGAAAAGAAAACTCCTCTATTCTATTTTGTTTTATTCTAGTGACGTTTCTGTCAAATTGCATCAAAGATTCTGCTCACTCGGTCACTCACTCAATTCTCTCTTTATTACTTCCATGGAATTCAAATTCCGAGCTGTCGACGGCAGACCGCCGGCGTACTTCTCTCCGCCGTCCTTTGGTATCGGATATTTCTCTGAACATGCACTGCGATGTCCGTATAATTTCTGGATTTTCCACATTCTTTTTTTAGCTCCTGTTTGGCTACTAAGAAACAGCAAGAAAATGAATTGAAAAAAGAAAATGGCAACGATTTTTAACCTCTTAATTTTGCGTTTATTTGATTTTCTTTTGTTTTCTCAGCCAACTATCAGATAACGGCTCCAATTTCTGATCCGGAGCTAATACGAAAAGAAATTATCAGTCGCGAGATTGAGAAGGAGAGAATCAGAGCAGAGATAATCGCGGCGGAGGAAATGATGATGCGACGTCGTACCCTCGAAGCTGAGGTAAGGAGAGAACTAATGATCGAGAGAGATATGGCAATGGGAGAAGGAGGAGGAACCTTGTCGTTTGAGGAAAGACTGATGCAGTTAGAACCTACTAGACCGTCGCCATTACCTCCTTTCATTACAAATCAATTCAACAATCGCTGCTGGCTCGTTGACCGGTCACTATTTCCCGCTGGCCGTGATTTGTTTGATCAGCCGCCGGAAGCTTGGTTTCGGCCTGGTGCTAAGACTGCTTCAGAAGATAGCAAGAGTAAACTAATAGTACTAGTAAGTATTCTATACTTGCTGCATGTTTTATTTATTCATTCTTTTGATTCTGTAGTTTGTCTGAACTATATTTGCTTTAAATTTGGAGTAGCTATTTGTTTTTTTTTTCTTACTTTCCTATTTTGGGTTTTTCTGCTAGTTTGTTGAAGAGGTTGGTGCCGCTTTCAGATACTCAAGAGTGCTATATGAATTTTGTCTTCTGGAAGTTGAGTGCAATCAATAAATTTTCATGTGTTGATCATGTAATTCCTTTTTAAATGCATATTTGGCTTAATTTGCTGCTAGTTTGATGAATTAACTTGAGTCTTAATATTGTTGAGTATTTTGGGTGTATATATATATATATATATATATATATAGAGAGAGAGAGAGAGAGAGAGAGAGGATGCACGGAAACTTAATGCAGCAGGCTTTTTCAGTTTCAGGAATGTTTCCATTTTAAGAACATCAGCAAACGCCTCAGAAATATTTTGATGTCATTTTTGCAAATTTGAAAAATTAGAAAAACATGTTTCTAGTTTAGAAATACGTTTCTTCAGTTTTTTCATAAGAAATAAAGAAAACAAATTTAAAAAGGACTAATTTTTCTAAACTGAATAAAATAATTTACAATTCAAGTATTAATTGATTGTAATAATATTTTTTAGTATTTATATAAAATTTATAGTTATATATATTTTATTTTTTAATATTTATATATATTTACACCCTTGTATTATCAATATCTACACGTTTTTCCCGTGTTTATGTTTTTCTATATTTTTAAAAGATATTATTTTGTTGTATCTATTTCCACATTCCCTCATTTTAGTATTTCCATTTCTATGCCACCTGTGTAACCTAACTATTTTATTAGGCTATGTTGTGAATTGATAATTTGAGCAAGTATAAGATATTTCTTTTCTAAGCTTTGTGATTTGGAATGTGTTGTGTGTGTCATAGTTCCTCAATGGTTCTACGTCATAGGAACTCTCAAGAAGGTGGTATGCAAATGAAAAAAGAAGTTACAAATAAAACTGAAATTAAATTTGTCAATATAGTAAATTGAGACTGGATGCTTATAAAAATTGGCTGATATGGACTTGACCACAAGATATAGAAGTGTTTAATAGGAAAGAATGCTGAATGATAAAGAGAAAATTGTGCCTTTGTTGTTTAAGACAATTGGAGATTCCTTGCATGGGAAAAATATCAAAATCTAGAAAGGAAAATTGGGGGATGGAGTAAGCTGGCACAACATGTGGGCTGGCCTTACTTAATGGCGTGTCTCATTATGCCATAGGAGGCGAGGGCTTCCATCATCTCATTATCTGCTGGCTCGTTCTGATATATCACTGCAGCAGGCTGTGCAGCCTTAGCCTCAGAATTTGCAGCCACTGCCACTTACACTACACTACTAGGTTTCATCTGCATCTTAGCTCTTAGACATTTAAATTCGTTCTTAAATGTGTTTCTGCACTGCTGCATTTTTGTAGTCCACTGGATACACCTACCAATTCATGCTATTCTTTTATGGTCGTTGAGTTTAGAGTATCTATGTATGACCTTAGAGTAGATTTTGTTTCTGCTGAAAATATAATAGATTATGAATGTGTGATTGTAGTTTATTGTAAGTCATTTTCAATATCTTTACGTGTTTGGCCAAAAAGGAGACATTGTCATTTCAGTTTTTGTTAAGCTTGATAAATTTTCTATTTAATTTTTAGGTTTGAGTAACGAAGTTGTATACACCTCTAAAGACCTTTCCATTTTAATTTTTGTTGCTGAATTTCTTGAGATCTGATTACTCTGTGATTATAAAAAAGTGTAACCATTATCCAGTGGATTAGTAGCTGCTGTAACTCTAATGACTAATGACTTAAATTTGTTTGTTTAAATCAATCGATGATATTATATTTTGTTGCTCTTACATTTTTGCCATTTATTAAAAATTCTTTTCGAAAATTGCTTCAGCCTTGAAAACTGTTCTATATCTCAAGTTTATGTTGTATTTCTCCTTCAAAATGCAATGTCCTTCATATCATTTGACAATAGAATTCATAGTTGGTATAAGTTGAACTTTTGATCTAAAAGAATCTGTAGTCTGAGATTCACGTAGCAAATGAATATATAAAGGAAGAGACAAACTAATTTCTTTTGGTTAAATTTTTAATGATGCAATAGTGAATATGATCAAAGTAAACTTTATGTTTTGTAACTGTCACCATCAGGCAATCATTTTGCAGAAACCATTATTCATTGCTCTTGTTCTTTTTTTGTTAGTACGATTATTATTTTCTTTTTAGTTCTCAGTTTCAAAAGTTGATAAAGGCTCCTGAATATTTCGTTGGCTCTATACTTAAATTTGGGGGCAAAAATAGAAGAGGAAGTTACCGTTGTAATATTTTTAAATTCCAAGATCATGAAAGCCCTAAATTAACGATTGTAAAAGTTTAAGTTGTAATGCAAATTCTGATGGGTTTCTGATGCAGGATGAATGGTAATGAAAACTCTTATAGATTTATGATGTTGGGTTAATAGTTTTCAGCCTTTGGGTCCTTTGTCTGTTGCTAAGAGGTTTAATTTGAAGAAATGCTTATGTTTGATATTTGTCGAATCATTTTTTTCGTAAATGAGGAAATAAATTTTACAGTGCTTGTAGTAGCTTGCATTAATTACCAGCATAATTACTTATCCATGTTAACCAGTGAGATCCATTAGTGCTTTTTAAAATGGTGGAACTTACTTGTAGATGTGGAATATCACAGAATGCACATAGCACAGCTGCAACTTATGCAACATAGTTAATATAATAGCTTTATTTACTTTTTTTATGGTGTCAATTTAATGGTGATTTTTGTCAACCAGTTGAAGTTTTTATGCAAGTGATGATTAAGGGAGAGTGGTGATCAGCATCATTTTTCAATTCATTTTCTTGTATAGCAATGAAACTTCCAATCCCACCTCAGCTTCATTGGTAGTTGTCACTAAGGCACAGTGACACACCATAAGTAGCTTGATGTTACATGTGCAGTAGTCTCCAAAAGTGCTGTTTAAAATCTATGGATTACAGTATTGGAAATTTCATTGGTTTTACCTCTTTGCACTTTAATTAGAAAAGCTCTGAATGGTGCGTTGTATCTCCATACATATGCAGATAATTGTTGCTAGAATCTTTGAAGTTCAACTCTGTTAATCAGGTTGTTGCCCCAGAGAAGTATTACCTTTTGTCCATTTTACTATTGTAAGAAAAAGAAACATCAAAAGGAAAAAAAATATTTCAAGGAGTTTCTGCATATTCCCCTGCAATCAAGTTCATTCTAAAGGCTTTGTGTCTTAGAAATGTATTAAATTGCTTTTCAGTGGAAACCTGATCAAATTGGAAGTTTTGCTTTTGTGAAGAAACCGCAATTAAGCAGGAATGGTTGATATAGTATTTTTAAAATGTAAATGACTGATTGCTTCGTAAATTACAAAAACATCGAACTTTGTGACAGAGGTTTGATGAGTATGCTATCAGAATTTAGTGATGGTTTTGATTACTGCCTTTCTTGTTCTGATTTATTAGAAAGCTGTTAGTATAATTCTCTTGCTAGAGATAATCTGTCGTCATTCATTTGACAATTAATGTTACATGACTAGTGGTCACCTATTGTGTTGTTTCATGTTGCAGGCTAAGCCTGATCCAAATCTTTGCAGAGTAAAGAGGAAGGCTGTGACACCACCTGCAGGAAGTGCTGAGCTTTTTATTGGTTTAAAGAAGCCCAAGGAAGAGTGGAGTTGTGCCCTTTGTCATGTTAGTGCTACAAGTGAACAAGGTTTGAATGAACACCTTCAAGGCAAGAAGCACAAGGCTAAGGAAGCAAGATTGAGAGCAAATAATATGGCTAAAAATCCCTGTTCTGAACCATTGACAAAGAAAACTCAGAACCGAACTGAACTTACTATTGGCACCACAGACTTAGAATTAGAGCCAGAAGTTAAAGAAAAATTAGTTCAGGTTGATAAAAACAGTGATCACACCTACAAGAAAACAAGGAATAAAGAAGTTGCAAATAAAGCAAAAGACAAGCTGCAAGTACGGAAAAATAAACGTGCAAAGAAAAAGTTGAAGAAAAATGTGAAGGAAAGTAAGGAGAGGACAGCAGAATGTAAGAACAAGAAATTTAAATTCTGGTGTGAAATGTGTAGGGTAGGTGCTTACTCTGCAGTGGTGATGGAGGCGCATGAAAAGGGAAAAAAGCATCTAGCTCATTTGCAGGAATTTAGTCAAAATGTTGAAGATGTTTCGACCGTCATAACAGTGGCTGAGTCATCAGAAGCTGTTGAGAAGGTGGAAGCTGTAGCTAAAAAAGCAAATGAGAAGATGGCAGAAAATGCCATAAACAATGTGAAAATAACAGAATGTGTTGGGGATAATGCGAACACTATGGAGAATGTTGCAGGAAATGAGAAAACAGAATATGCTGTTGCATATGTAGACGGATCATGTGGATCTTCAGTGGTAAACTAACAAGCAAAGATGAAGAACAGTGGTAAACTAACAAGCAAAGATGAAGAACACTGGTGCCTACTGAAGGTATCCCGTCTAGACAAGACCTAAAAGTTCCAATGTTAACTTCTCAGTTTGTATATCATGTCAGTTTTAGTTAGACAGACCATTCCACCTTATTTTAAGTCGTGAATTTGATAAAACAGCACCAAAGGAATTGCACTGGAAAGCTCGGGGAACTGGATGTATTATTGTCAAAGTCATAATGATGTGCTTTTATGGTTGAAATGCTCTTTTTGACAGGGTTTTTAGAATGACTAGCATACAGAGGCCATGGACCCATTTAGGTGAAAATGTGGTGCAAACAATTGTTCGCTTGGTCTACCTTTGAAATTGGTAAGAGTCAAAGCTGGCAAAGATTGTGGAGGTAACTATGTATACCAACCAATTGCTAACGCCATTAATTTCATCCAATTGTCTTCTATTGAATCTATCTCCTTTGCCTGGTCATCTGTTTGCAATATGCTACCAGACTTAAAATCTCAAGGCTTGAAATTATTTTTTTAAAGCTATGATAGCCCTCAAGGTTTGAAATTATTTTTTTAAAGCTATGATAGCTTCTGTTATAATGTTACTGTGCTGCAACTTGTTGCTGAGTTTAGCTCAAGAACCCACTAATCTGTTACAATTTGTAAGTTTCCTTCTAGCCTAATTCCTACTCCAGCAAGACATTGCTGTTGGAAATGATTCAGCATTTTACTTTTTCCACTAGTGCGAAGAAGCACCAGTATCGACACAAACTCTCCACTACGTGAAACATGTTCATTGGCCATTGCTCTTCTGCCAGCAACAATAACGTGTCAATTGATTCCAATGCCCCAGAGAAGACTGAGGCCTCCTCTTCAGCCATCACAAAAAGGAGTGGCTTGGCATTGGGCGTATGACCTGGTCTTTGCGACCTTGCCGCTCCTTCCACTTCAGACAAGCATAGACGTCACATATTCAATATTTGAAGTTTATTTTACTCTACAAGGAAATACAAGATGTAGAAGTAGAATAAAAGACAAAAATCCAAATCTTACAATAATTCCACAAACCAATTCCAAATCTTAAAATAATTCCACAAACCAATGGCACGCCGGGACGGAAACTGAAGATTCGTGCCAGCCTCAGAGAGAATAATGATGAACTATAGTAACGGGCGCACAAGACAAAACTTGGAACCTAATATAAACTCTCTCTCCTATAAATAGCTCCCTGGAAGGCTCCAAATCAGACCCAACCCCAAGGAGGCGTTCACGAAAACAATGCAAAAGACACAATGAACACAAATCTGGTATCTCAGCATCAATATATCCGATTTTATCTATGATTTCAATAATGTGGAACTATTTTTTCTTTACAAAGAGAAAAATATATTAAAAGATTAGACTAACAAGACCAGGCATGGGAAGCATTTCCAACCTCACCAAATATAACTTTCAATTGCAATAGAATTTTTTTTAAAAAAAAAGTGTCCTAAACCCTTAAAGCCACCTGATCCTGCCATGAAATCTTCCTCTTCCCTGCTCGATTTGATCCGTTTCCAAGACTTCTACAAGCTGATAACTTCATATCAGTATGTTGCTCATCACTTCCACCTCTTATTAAACATGCTTTTGGTTCCTCTATTCTCATCATTTCACCATGTGTCTGTAATTCTTCCTCCTCCCTCTGCAAAATAATTCAACCATTGCATTAGCCCATGACACAAGGAAAATGCATGAATTCATAACCCGTCAACAAGAGCTATCATTTCATTACCGAAATCTGGTTTAAGTCGAAAACTGGAGTAGTGTTTCTAACTGTAACTTCTTTACCACAGTAAATCCTTTCCTTTTGATTCAAGTCCGGAATCGCTGCTGAACTACGCATCGCAGCCTCCTTCCAAATATAAGTCTTCTGCTTCTGGTTCATATCAAAATTCAGAACAGGTCTTTGCAAAGTAGGTTCCCTCTCACCATAAACCTTTCCCTTCCTGTTTAAATCAAATCTTGGAGCTGCAAACCGCAAGGTAGCAGCATCATTACCAGTGTAATGCTTTTCTTTCCTAACATGTCTACTTCCATTCGCTATGTTCTGCCTTTGTACAAATGTTGGCTCAGGAACAGGATTTTGAGATTGGTTTTGCATCAAATACTTGTATCGTTGCCTCAGAAATCTAAAATTCAAAAGACATGCATATCCCATGTTTAAATTAACTATGATATTGAATACCAAGTCCCAAAAAAAGAGGATATATGCAACAAAATATGATATGGAGCTGAACCTGTTGAATGTTATGAAAAAAGGGTTTACCTGACTTCAGCCAAAAGGGTTAGTTTCTTCTGTTTCATCATCTGCAGTTTCTTTCTCTGCTCTTCTGTTTCCTGGTAAATGATTCAAAGTATAAGTTCATCTAAAAATAAACTAACATAAAACGGAAAGAATGCACCCTGGATCAAAGTAAACACAGAAGCAGTTAAAATCACTGAAGCAAAAATCCACATGTTGAAGCAAAAATCCACATGTTGAAGCAAAAATCCAAATGTTATACCAAGCAAACAAGGTTTTTCTGTCTAAGTTCTAGGGAATGGATAGAAACCAACAGTATAGCAGTCTCACCTTATACATGGGGATCCATTTAAAGGCAAGTTCTTATAACAAACATCAACCAACAATGAACATGAACTCGAGCAAAAGTGAAGATTGTACAAAACAAAATCATTAAGAAAAGTCATAATTAAACCCATAAGTCATAACTAATACCAGGCAGAATTAAAAGGATTTCAAGGTCAAAATCTAAAATCAGAAGGCAAGGAACTATCAAACAGGCATAACATATCCAATAATCCGACAGGAAACTTAATATATTCATAGACAAAACACTTGGAAACTTAATAAATAATAAATAAAGCTGATATGTTTTGGCCGTTGAGCAAAGACAAAGAAGCAACTCTAACCATACAACGACCACCCCAAATCTCCCGCAAGTGAGTCTCACATGAATTTTTAGCTTATCTAGCTGCCCTAAAATTAACATATTCCTTTCTTTCCCCTTTCTTCCCAGTTTTTATCTGCAACCCAACTAATCAAACAACATGATACATATGATAATAACCGTTTCTAACCCAGTAAAGGCAAATTAGAGCAATTTTGAAACAAGAGCCAAATCAAAGACTAAAAAAATGTTAACTTTTCACCTTATTTTTTTTAATTCCACAAATAAATTAAATCAAACACAGTCCAGGAAGGCCCAAAACACAACTATGACAAAACCCCACAAAAAGAAACTAAGCAAAACTCCAGATCTAGTAAACAGAAGCCTTCAAAAGAAAGCACAGATCAATAGAAACACAAAAGGAGGAACTTTCTTTTTACCTTATACAACTCCTGAAAATCCTGCATAAGACTCTGATGTTTGAACCTGGTCCTCGGATCCTCATATACAGTTGTATATGGAGAAGGAGAAGAATCCATGACAAAAGCAGTAGCAGCAACACCCTTCATCCTCTTCATGATTAGATCCAATAATCAGAGAAAAATAAGAACTACCCAGAAAGCAAAACTATATGGGGAAGAAGAAAAAAGGAGAGAAGAGAAAGAGTTGTGAAAGGAAAAGAGTGTAATGAGAGAGAGATATGAAGGAAAGAATGATAAGAAAAGGCAAGTAGAGAAGAGAGGAGGGTAAAAGAAAGAGACAGAGAAAACAAGAAAAGAAGTAGTAGTAATTGAAGAGATAGGAAGGTTCTCGCTTTCCTGTTTTCTCTGTGAAAAACTCTGACCAAGACAAAGAAAGAAAGAAAACCCAAAGAAGCCCACATAATTCGGTGAAAAAATAAAAATGAATAAATAAAATTTTCTTTCTTTTCTCTTTTTGAGAGTGCTTGAGACAGTGATGAAGATGGGATTTTTTTTTTGGGGTTGCAGAAGGGTATTTGCGGTATCATGTGGAAGTAGTAGTTCAAAGTCATAAGTTTTTATTTGTTGTTGGTGGTGGTGGTGGTGTTATTGTTGTTGTTGTTATTGTGTAGGAGAGTGAAAAAGGGTATTGATTTTTATTTTGGTTGGGTTTGTGAGGTGGGTTTGGTTGGAGGACAGCATTTGAAGACATCTACTAATCTCCTCTCTTTCTTTCTTTCAATCTTCTTTTTCTTTTTTTTTTTTTTTTTTTCGGCTTTCATCTCTAAACATAAATTTTGGTCCAGCTGGGCCATTGAAGAAAGAGAGAGTTGGGTGGTGGTGGCGTGCTGTGGATTGGACTCTTCTTTGTTTTTCTTTTTGTTTTCACAACAAGAGATGTTGGGTGTTTGGAGTTTTCATGTTTTCTTCCTCCTTTCTCTTTTTTTTTTTTTTTCCCTTTCTTGTTTGCAATTCGCATGCTATTTTTAGAGAGAGAAAGTGTGAAACATTTTATCTTTAGAGAGATAAAATAAATGATGACGATGGCTTTTTTTGAAAAAAAAAAAAAATTGTTTAGGTTCTGTGATGTGTTGCTGTGCTGAGAGTTGCAGCTGCTGCTGCTATTGTTGCTAGTACCCTTATTTTTAGGAATTGAGAGAGAGAGAGAGAGAGAGAGAGAGACAGATGCTTTTCATTTTCCACATTATTATAGAACTAAAGTCTATTTCTTTGACATTTACTCTTTTACCCTTCCACCACCACCTTTCTTTGCTTCAAAGTCTATGTGTGTCTGTGTGTGTGCTATCTTCTGTCCTTCTTCCCACTTTAGCCTGTGACAGATTCTGGCTATCAAAAAGGTAAAGGATAATAATAATAAAACCCAATTTAGGCTTCTACACACAAACAAATTTGCAACAGCTCATCCTTTCTTTTAATCTTTAGAGCCCTTCATATTCATATATATTGAGCAGTTCACCCCTCCAACTTCTCCCACATGGAGGGGGGAGCTATATCTATCTATCTATCAAACATTACTTTTTAGGGGACAAACTAGTAATTCAATTCTGCAAAAACCCAATTCTTAATTTCCTCCATAGATTCATTCTATCTGTATACCACACCTGCCTCATGGACTTGTAATACAAGTCCCTATCTGCCTATCCATCTACTTCAAATTGACTGAATAACTTCATGTCCTTTTGTAACCAACTAATGGTTCATTTTCAGTCTCGTGTAGGGATGAGAAAAGAAGGTGAAATTCCACCAAATTTTCAATTATTGAACCTCCTTGCTTCAATAATCACAATATCAGCAACACGTATACATTATATAACAGTTTGAAAAAAATGATTCAGTGAGTTGGTGCGCCCATTTTCATTGTGAATATGCAATGCAAACTCAAAATGTTATGTCATCCACCAATGGGGAAAAGAAAACTTAGGCTGATAGGAAGGAACAAAGAAAGGGTGGAAAAAAAAAATTAAAAAGCAAAAAGCTTGATGATTATTCTATCTTGATGGCATGATGCCTTTCCCTGTTGCCTTGTGTTTCAATTTTGTTGGGGAGCACATATCATATGATTCTCCTTTGGAAATTGATTTATGCAGACATAGGACATGGAAGAAGGGGTGGTGTGTTTTTGGCTGTATTATGGATTTAGATATAAAAAGTTTATTTAAATAATTTTTACAAAATCAAAATTCATATTTTTTAATTTTACTTTTATATTTGTTATATAATGATATTAAGCTATATAAATTTATATTATAAGATTTGAAATTAGATATTTCTAACCAATAATTATTGAAATTTACTAATAATAATTATTTTCGCTTAAATTATATTTTAAATTTAAAATATAATATGCATAATCATATTAAATTAATTTTTAAAAATTTCATTTTTATTCATATTATATATATATATATATATATATATATATATAGGTTAAGCCGTCCTCCTCACATCTTTTATGTTGCGTTTTGATGTGTCTTTCCTTTCCCATTACTGCTATTCAACTAATTCTGTGGCATTATAGCAATGTGGTGAGGGAGTTTGGTTGACATAGACTGATGAGAGTGATGTGTTTTACTTTTCTTTTGTATTCTCTTTGATTATTCAGTCAAAAATGCTAAATTATCCTTTACATTTTATCCAAAGATACTCACTCTTTAGTTAGAAACTTCAACATTAATTTTGTTTTTGACAAAGTTAAGATACTTTAATAATAAATGATTCAATGTTTATCTCAATATAAATATCTACAATAAAAGGTGATTTTCATCCTAGTTAGCTCATCATGATTTTTTTTTTTAGGAAATTTTACATGGTAATCTCTTTGACCACCTTTATTTCATTTGTAGCTGGCCATTTTTTCTTCTTTTAATTCTATTTTTACACTTTTCAATTTTGTTCAGATTTTGATATATTTTTGAAAGATTGTGAACCACTTCGGCGTTTCAAGTGTTTTTTTTCTTTTTTTATTTTTTTTTTAACTATTTATTATTCTTAAAGTCATCTTTAATTTAAATTTATTGTATGTATTTATTTTATTTGTATATTTTAAATAATTTAATTTTATATTCTAAATAATAATTTTTTTAATTTTGAAACTTACTATTATTTAGAATATAAAAATTAAGCTAATTAAATAAAAAATTACCCATAGTTTTTCATAATTATTTATAATTTAAAAATTAAACTAATTAAAGTAAAAATTATTCATAGTATTCAATAACTATTTTAGTAAAAATAGCAAAAAACTAAGAAATATATCGAATAAATTTTTATTTTTATTATTGATACTAATAAAAGTAAAAAATATATTTATGGTCTTAATTTCATTATTAATGATGAAAAAATTGAAAAAACAACAAACAGCAACACAAATCAACAACTGCAATTTTTTGTTGCTTTTGTTGATTTTTGTTGATTTTGTTATTTCAGTTGTTGCTTTCAATTATTTTTGTTATTTGTCTTTATTTATATTTGTTGATTTTTGTTAAAAATAATGAAAAAATAAACAAAAACAAACAGCAATCAACAACTGACAATTAACAATAGTCAACAACGTAAAATTTTGTTGATTTTTGCTGTTTCAGTTGTTGTTTTTAATTTTTTGTTGTTTCAGTTTGTTATTTTTTAAATTTTTTCAGCTTTTTTTTTGTTGATCTTACAAATACATCATAATGATTGTAAACTTGTTACATATTGATGATCAATAAGTATCATTTTTTTTTTAAAAAAGGTTGTTAGACATTTTAATAAACAAATTAAATTAAAAAATAAAATCTTTATTCTTTAAGAATATAAAAGGAGAAAATTTTGTTTATTTATTGTTGTTATAACAGTTGAAGATATTTATTGTTTAGTTTAACAACAATTGAAAATGTTTAGTTCATAATTATTCATTTAAAAAAAAGGTCGTAAGAGAAAAAAATATTGAGTAAAAAAAGAAAACGTTGAAAATAAAATGAAGACAGTACCTTAAAATTTTTTTAAAAAAACGTTGGGAAAAAAAGATGAAGACATTAAAAAAAATGTTGAGAAAAAAAAAATTAATATGGTACTATAAAAATAGAAAAAATGTTTAGTAAAAAAATATTGAGAAAAAAATGAAGA
>CATIWM010196651.1:0-26136 GCA_949671775.1 Mallotus repandus
GTCTCTTCAGTTCTGCCAAATAAACCGACCCAAAGGCACCTTCTCCGAGTAATTTTCCTCTCCGCCATGAAACTCCGTTATTGTGCAGCTTCTCATCTTGTTCATCATCGTCAACCATCGCTAACTTTCTCTTCATGGTTACCAAGCTTTATTTGGAAACAAGTTTATCTGGATATTAGTTAGGGTTCTTAATCTAGAGAGAGCCGACTAAGAATCAATAGATAGCTGAGTGATTATTTATTGAGTTATTCACTAGGTCGGTTGTATTCATGGGGTTGCTGCCTCCCACATGCAAATTCGGAAACAATACTTTTGTGGGAAGACATCGCTTCTATTCCAGTTTTGAGCCAATTATCTATTTAATCACATTATTCCAATTTGCTCCTTCAACTTTATAAATGGTGTTAATTTTATCCAATTTTATTTGAAAGATCTAATTATATTTTTAAAAATTATTTTTAGATTCCCCTAAAATAAATTTGACAATTATCAAATTTTTTATCCTCTTTTTCCCATAAAAAAAAATAAAAAATAAAATTCTAATTTTGTCACTCTTGACATAAATTTAAAATTTAATTTCTCAATATTTTCATAAATTTTTAATATTTCACTAAAAATCCTTAAATTTTTACTATTTTAAAATTTACTTCTCAGCTTTCAACACAGTATTTAGAAATTTTCTAATAGAGGTCAAATTGAAAAAGTGTTAGATGAAAAAAAAGAGAATTTTGAGATACTAAAAGTATTAGTCATGAATATAAAAAATATTTAGTTTTTCTAAAAAAATATGATAACAATTAAGCAATTTAAACTTTTATTATTGTTATTTATAGTACGTAATAGTTAAAAGTGTTTTCTTTTTTATTTTTATTTTTATTTTTATTGATATTAATTTATATAATAAATTTATTCACAAGTTATCACTTTTATCTTATTATTTTTAATTGATACATAAAAAGTTAAAATTTTATATAATAATTTAAATATTAATTTTTAAATTTATTTCAAAAATGGTAAAATTAAAATTTGAAAATATTTTTCCAATTTTATCTTTCTTTTAAAAGAACAAAAAATTGAATAAATGTTAAATTTGTTTTATAAGGATCTAAAAGTATTTTCTAAAAATATAATTAGATCCATCAAATAAAATTTTATAGAATTGACACAATTTATAAAATTGAATGAGCAAATTGAAATGACTTTTAAATATGATTTAATTGATAATTGGTCTAAAGTTGATGATAGAATATATCACATTTTTTTTGATAGAAACACAAGGCAAACGCCCGAACAAAAAACTAACCAGGAAGATCAACACACTCTCCACTCAAAAGCTCAAGCAATCCTGACGGCAGAGAGTGAAGCACAAAATAAGTTATATTCCTCCCTTCAAACACACATCTCACATCCCACTCCTGTCGCATGAGCTGCTGAATAGAAGAAACAATGTTGTTGCAATTACTAACAAGCTTTAAATTCGCATTGACTACATCAACTACCATGAAGGAGTCTAACTCTACCACCACCCAATGATAACCTATATTCTGCCCAAGATGAAGGTCGATAATGATACTTCATAACTCAACTTCCAGAGTTGAACAAATACCCAAGCCCTATATAAAACCGATCAGCCATCTAACCGAATGATCTCTAAAAAACCCTCAAGCCCCTGCTTGAAACAATGGAGCCCTACTACTACCATCCACATTCAGCTTAATAACACCAACCTCTGGAGCATGCCAAGCAAATAAGAAGAGCTTGGCCCTGGTAACGCAGAAGGAAAGTTGTTGTAGCTATGCTCTACAAAATGAATATCATTACAACACTGCTAAATAAGACTGACATTAACTTCCAAGGGAATAACATTATGCTAAAAAAACTATTTGATTCCTCCACTGCCAAATGTACCATATAGTGACCCTAAAGACAAGGCTCCAATCCACATTTGCACCCATCTTTTCCTTCCTAGAAATATTCCACTACAACCATTCCCAAAGCTCTAAGTTAAAGAAATCATTTTCCCCAAGCTCGTCAAACATGGAACGCCAAACACGGGGAGCAAAATGGCAATCACTAATAGCATGCAAAACATATTCATCCTCTTTACCACACCTCGAGCAAGTAGGAGATGGAATGATAGTTCTTTTATGGCATATGAGATTAGTAGGGATCCCTTCTCTCGCCACCAACTAAAGAAAGGATCTTATGCATTGCAGACCCTTCCATTTCTAAACTTTTGACCACAAAGGGTTGGGCATATTAGACTCTAAATCATTAATAAGATCACAGGCAGATTTTGTTGAAAACTTTCCTAACTTGGAGAAATTCCAAATAATAGTGTCCAGGCCATTACATCTAGAAGGAGCGAGCATGGAACCTAACTTGAGGTAAGCATACGATGGTAATAGGTGTTGAAAGGCACTCCATATTAGTGATATGCATTAGGACAATCATGTATGACCATGATTTGACTTTATTATTTTATTAATAAATAGGCATTTTCATTATCATTTTATGTTATGATACTTACTTGAACAGTCAATTCTTCCTAAGGCCATCAAGTATGTGACTTGATAGTAAAACCCTTAGATTAAATATGAGTTATATTCAAATTATCCCTAGTCATTCAATATTATTAAACTAATAATGAATTAAGGCTACTATGGGGTTGATTGACGATTATGTTTTACTAATCATAAATATGAGATATTAAGTCAACTCATAGGTACTTATTTGAGAAATGATGTACTGGATTGACTCACTATGAGAATACTACCTAGATAATTGTCATAAGTACTTCTCATCACAATAATATTGATTTAGTCCTCTAACCTTAAAATCATCATGGATTTCTATATAACTATTTTGTATTTTGACACATTCTAACATTGTCTCTAACAGGATAATGAAATAGATTTTTATTGGATATGAAATAAGTTATGTGAGGAATGTGAGTGATTAAGAAGGAATTTGTCCCTCATTTAATTTAAGTAAGATATCTATGGGCCCCTTGATAAAATAAACTGAGGAAAATGCATGTCCATGATAAAATAAATTAATAAGGAGTTATTATTCTCAGTCTACTTAAAATTAAGAAATAATATGATTGAGTTGTGTAAGGATGACATAAACTATGCCTTATGTTTAATCAAGATATCATGTGATAAAAGAACTACAATATTCACTGTAAATTCGGTTATGTTGGATTATCGGCCTTCACATAACTTGGGTAGTCATAATGTCACCTTAAATTAGGATTTAAGGTGATGGTTATCTTAAATAAATAGGTAACTATTTATGTTTTGGCATTTGAATCAAATCAGAAATGGAAAAGGTGAAATATACCAAAAACGTTTTAGTAAGTGAGAAGTTATCAAAATTCATTTTGGTGAGTGAAACCCTAATAGAGAGGTGTATAAATATGTCATATTCTCCAGGGTTTTATACACTTTTCATTCTGCTTTTCAAAATTCATTTTTTACCTTAAGAAAAGAAAACCATAGAATTAAAAAATTAGACTTTTAAGAAATACAGTGCTAGCACACAATCATTTTGGTTAGAGGCTATTCGTGTGGATACTTGTGGAGGACGTATCCATATTGAAGGTGTCTCAATCTAACCAATAACACTAAAAGCTCAAGGTAGGGTGTCACTAAAGTGAACCGCCTCTCTTCCTTCTAATAATCTTACCACTTTTCGAGTCTATAGTAAGATTTTTGGAAACCCTAAATGAATCGGTTAATCAAATTACATGGATCCTATTTTGGATTCTTGAATAAAATTTTAATTTTTTGCTGCTTTTTGATTCACGAAACCCTAACACTTCATTCCCATTGGCCATTTTGCTTGACAGAAGAGGTAATCATGTAACTCTTCTCTGACTGAGAAATATCAACCAAGGCTATTGAATCAAAAGGACCCATACTCTCCAACCATTGATCTTCCTAAAACTTTGTTATCCTACCATCACCCACATGCCAAGAAATGCCCTTTAAAAATAAATCCCAAATTGAACAGATGCCTCTTTAAATGTTATAACATCCATTCATAGCCCTTAAATGATTCAGGAATATACCTTCTTTAGCATATTTAGCTTTTAGCACTTTCACCTAAAGTGAATTCGGATTAGTAAGGAAACGCCAACTAAGCTTCATAAGGAAAACTTTATTCACATCACAAGCTTTCTCAAGATCCAGGCCACCCTCATACTTCAGCTTACAAATAACATCCTAACTAACCAAATGCATATGCTGATCATCTACAGTCGAGCCCTAGATAAAATCCTGAATGACCTTGTCATCTCATTACATGTCCATATCAAAAATTTAACAGACATTATAGGATACACTGGCATTGCTTGAAGCACTGACGAAGCGGAAGAATGTAAGATAACTATTAACAATTGTTGAATCACGCACGACTACCCATCATTAATCTTCTACGCTATAATTCTCAATTACAGGGTATAGGCATCAAAATTCAACGAATTTTGGAAATTTTGAAGAAAATTTGAATTCTATTAATAATCTAACGTGCAAAAGCCAAAAGAATAACTCTTAAATAGAAACCCTAAAAAAATCCTAAACAAACTATAAAATAAGAGTTTAATCATAATCAAACTAGAAAATAAGAGTTTTATCCTAAACAAACTAGGAAATAAGACATATAAAACAATTAAAACACAAATTTGCCTTTTTGAAGGCTTAAACGATAGATTTTGCTCTAAGAACAATGGGCCTCATAAGCAAAGCTAGTGACTCTGAATCTTTGGTCTGTTTCCAATCAAACTGGCCTTTGGAATCACCAAAATTTGAAACTCCAAAGTTACAGTTATTTATGAAACTGCCACTACTACAATTTTTGGAATTTGTCCAGGAATCGAATTGTTTGCTCTTTTATGACTCTATCTGCATCATTCTCCCCAGGGTGGACAGAATTCGCCTATGAATCTGAATCGTCGGATGAATCACCTACATAAGAAATTAGATGCTTAACACTAAAAAAATTCGCAGTTGGAATGTGACTAGGCAACTTCAAATGGTAGGCATTAGGATTAATCTTCTCAACAATCTCCACTGGTCCAATCTTCTTAGTAGACAGCTTATTACAATCACCTGTAGAAAATTTATCCTTGGTAAGAACTGCCCACACATAATCCTGCACATTAAACTCTGCATACCGCCTCTTCTTGTCAGCAGCCTGCTTATATTTGGAAGCAGCTTTGGCTAAATTTTCATGGACAGCCCTATGAACATCCAGTAATCCACTAATAAAATTCTCTGCCTTTCCATGAACTCTCATTTTATCTAGAAGAGGAATCAAATCCAATGGTCCTCATGGTACAACAGAATACACCACAGTAAAAGGACTAAAGCCAGTACTCCGATTAACAACATGATTATGAGCAAACTCTGCTTGACACAACTTATGATCCCAGCTCTTCATATGCTCACCTGTTAAGCACCTCAACAGATTACCTAAAGATCGATTCACTACCTCAGTTTGCCCATCTATTTATGGATGATAGGCACTGCTGAAATTAAGCTACGTGTTCACCATCTTCCATAAAATTCACCAAAAATGACTAAGAAACTTGGTATCTCGATCAGACACAATCGATATAGGCAATCCATGCAATTTATAAACCTCTTAAAAGAACAATTGAGCCACACGAACAACATCTGTGGTTTTCTTATATGGAATAAAGTGCACCATCTTTAAAAATCAATCAACTACCACAAATATAGAATTATTACCTCGTTGTGTGCATGGTAATCCTAGCATAAAATCCATGCTGAGCTCCACCCAAGGCTACAAAGGAATTGGTAATGGCATATACAAACTCGCATTAGCTGTTGTCCCTTTAGAAACTTGGCGAATACGACATCTCTGCACCAGCTTTTCAACTTCCTTGTGAATGGTAGGCCAAAAATACTGAGCATGCACCAATTGCACAGTCCTGTCTCGCCCTACATGCCCTTCACCATGCAACTGTTTAATAATTTGCAGCCATAAACTACAATCTGGAACGCATAGCTGGTTATCCTTAAACAGAAATCCATTATGCAATAGGAAATCAGTTCTTTCACCTGCTTTAACCTTAGCCATAATAGCAAAAAAATATGGGTCAGTTTCACATAATTCTGTAAAGAAATCAAAACCAAGAACTTCAATGGACATTTGAGTCAACAGAGTCTTTCGCCTACTTAATGCATCAGCTACTCTGTTGGTAACACCCGACTTATGCTTTACCACAAAAGTAAACTTCTGAAGATAAGTAACCCAATTTGCATGCCTAACATAAATCTTATCTTGCCTGTGTAAATGTTTCAATGCCTCATGATCTGTATACAAGATAAATTCCCGCTAAAATAAATAATGACGCCAATGTTTAATAGCTTGAACCACAGCATAGAATTCGACATCATAAGTGCTATAAGGCAATTTGGGCCCTGATAACTTCTCACTGAAATACGCCACTAGTTTGCTATTTTCACTCAAAACAGCCCCAATTCCCAACTTAGAAAGATCTAAATGCAACTCAAAAGGTTGATTAAAATCAGGAAACATTAAAATAGGAGCTGTAGTAAGTCATAATTTAATCAACTCAAATTCCTTTTCTACCTCATCTGTCCATACAAACTTTCCTACTTGCCTCATACAATCAGTGATAGGCGCCATAATGCTGCTAAAATGAGGAATAAAATGCATATAAAATGAAGCTAATCCATGGAAACTCCTTACCTTAATAATGGTAGCAGGCCTTGGCCAATGTTTCACAGCCTTAACCTTAGACTCATCTACCTTCAAACCCTTACTTGACACAATATACCCAAGAAACAACACACAAGCAGTAAAGAAAACACACTTCTTAAAGGCAATATAAAAGTTTTCCCTACGTAACACAGTAAGGACCTCTCACAACTGACTAAAGTGCTCATCCGGGTCAGCACTATAAGCCAAAATATCATCAAAGTACACCACAATACACTTACCAATGAAAGGCCTCAAAACCTGATTCATAACACGCATAAAAGTGCTTGGTGCATTTGATAACCCAAACGGCATGACTAGCCACTCATACAGCCCTTCCCTTATCTTGAAGGCTGTTTTCCACTCATCTCTAGCTCGAATCTGACTTTGATGATAGCCACTCTTCAAATCCAATTTAGTAAAAATCGTGGCCCCACTAAGCTGATCAAGTAAGCCATCCAATCTAAGAATAGAAAAATGATACCTGACAGTTATTTTGTTAATGGCCCGACTATCAACGGGCATCCGCCAAGAACCATCCTTCTTTGGTGTCAGAAGGGCTGGTACCGCATAAAGACTTAAGCTCTCACGAACATATCCCTTAGCCAGCAACTCTTCCACTTGCCTCCTCAACTCTTCATGCTCACTAGGACTCATCCTATAGTGTGGTCGATTCGACAAGGCTGCACCTGGTTCAAGATCAATTTGATGTTGGATATCTTGCATTGGAGGTAACCCTTCAGGAAATTCCTTTGGAAACACATCACTGAATTAGTCCAGGAGTGGTAAAACTGCATCAGGAACCACTACCTCTTTGTCCACCCACTTTCCAAATAGGACATAAACAACTTCAGATTGTTGCATGACCCTATCAAATTGCGCCAAGGTTAATAAATTAACACAGCCTTTGCTGCCTTCCTACACCTGGTTGGACTGATCATGATCCGTATTAGGCACTAACACAATATTCACTCCTTCAAACATAAAACTGTAAGTGTTAGTCTTTCCATTATGAGTCACATCTCGATCAAACTGCCAAGGCCGTCCTAGCAACAAATGACATGCATCCATGGCTATCACATCACACCAAACCTCATCCTTGTATTTTTCCCCGATAGAAAAGGAAATCAAGGCACGCTTTGACACTGTTACCTCACCCCCTTATTTCAACCATGCCAACTTGTAAGGCTTAGGATGCTTTTCAGTCTGAATTCCCAATTTTTAGACCACCTCTGCTGTAATTATATTCTCACAACTACCTCAATCAATCACAAATCTGCATACTTTACCCTTAATAGTGCATATAGATTGGAAAATATTATTTCGCAGTCATTCATCTCTGGCTGCTTTAGGTGTTAGGCAGGACCTTCTCACTACCAAAGCAGCCCATACATCACCAGTCACGACCTCCTCATCAACATCATCTACATCAAATATTGGATCGCCTATTAAGTCAGAGATCTCTTCATCATTATATTGCTCATCTACCTCAGCGAACATTACTTTTTTCCCCTTTTTTTACACTCAGACTACCTGTGACCCACTTCTCCACACATAAAGCATTTAATCCCACTACTCGAACCAGCCTTTTGTGCAGTGGTTGGCACTACCCCTGGTTTGGTCGCAGCAGCTCCTTGGGCCATTCCGCCACCCATACGACTCACAACACTACTGGTCCCTGCTTTCTTATATCCAAATGTTTGCATAAAACCAACCTGGTCACCACAGAAATAGACATCGGATCAAATATGTTTACTATCTCTGCAATCTGCTCTTTTAAACCCCCAATATATTGAGCAACCAATTAGTCCTCTATCTCATACACCTCATTACGAGCAATCAGTTGGTAAAATTCAGTTGTATAATCATCAACTAAACGGTTCCCTTGCCTCAAATTCTGCAACCTCTAGTACATTAAATGCTGAAAATTAAAAGGCAAAAATGTGGGATGCATCTCTTTCTTTATCTTCTCCCAAGTAGTGATTTTTAACTTTCCCAACTGGACTCGGGTCTATTTAGATTGCTGCCACTAAGCCATCACCCTATCTCGAAACTTGGTTGCCACCAATGGTACTCGTTGAGCCTCTGGCACCCCTTTAAACTCTAAGATCTCCTCCATCGTAGCCAACCAGTCTAGAATTCTTCTAGTTTTAAAGAACCATAAAATTCAGGGATCTCAGTTCGCATACCTGCCTCCCATCGCCTCCAATCATCATTCTCAGCATGCTGGCGAGGACGTCTACGTGGCACATCATAATAACCTTCACCATAGTCATCTTCGTCATCATTTCCTTCAGCAAAAGGATTCCTCAAGTTGTTAGCATTAGGGACTCGTCGCTGGTTTGGTTGCCCCCAATTTTGATTGACTAACAACTCAGCCATCCTCTCCATGAGCTGTTCTATAATAGTGTCAATCTGCTGATCCATCTATTTCATTCGTTGCTCAAAGCGATGTTGGTCATCACGCTCGTAAACTTCTTAAACACACTGCTGTTGGGGTTGTTGTTGCTGTCTTCTACGAGAAATTTTATCTTATCTAAGGAGCACAGCTCTAATACCAAACTGACGTAGCGGAAGAACGCACGACTACCAATTCAATGAATTTTGGAAAATTTGAAGAAAATTTGAATTCTATTAATAATCTGACGTACAAAAGCCAAAAGAATAAGTCTTAAATAGAAACCCTAAAACAAATCCTAAACAAACAAAAGCATAAGAGTTTAATCCTAATCAAACTAGAAAATAAGAGTTTTATCCTAAACAAACTAGGAAATAAGACATATAAAAAAATTAAAACAAAAATTTCCCTTTTTGAAGGCCTAAACGATAGAGTTTGCCCTAAAACAATGGGCCTCACAAGCAAAGCTGGTGACTCTGAATCTTTGGTCTATTTTCAATCAAATTGGCCTTTGGAATCACCAAAATTCGAAACTCCAAAGTTGCAATTATTTATGAAACTGCCATTGCTACAATTTTTGGAATTTGTCTAGGAATCGAATTGGTTGCTCTTCTATGACTCTATCCGCATCAAGCACTGAGTTTGCTAAAGTAACTCTACCATCAAGGGAAATATTCTTAGTTTTCCACCCAGCTAGCTTGGCTTTGACTTTCTCCATTGTGTTCTTAAACGTGTGATAGTCTACCAGGCATTGGATAACATTAGCCCCTGAGTACCTTCCCAAACTCCCCAATTTAGCAAACCCCAAAAGATGGCATATCCCCGAGGTTAAGGAATCATTAGCACCCTTGGAAAAGTACACTCGAGTTTTCTCCTTACTCACTTTTTAGCCTGAAGACCTTTAGAAATCATTTAAACAATATTGGATAACTGAAGCTTGGTGCAATGATGCCTCTATAAAAAAGCAGCAAATCGTCAGTGAAAAAGTAGTGAGACAGGGGAGGGCTATTCTTATTAAGCCTGACTGGCTTCCACAACCCACTGTTCACTAGAGAAGAAATCAGGTGGGATAGGCATTCCATGCATAAGATAAAAAAATATGGGGAGATGGAGTCCCCTTGCTGAATGCCTCTTGCTGGATAGAAACTCTGAGTCATTTCACTATTCCAAACCAAACTCATGCTCGACATAGTGATACAAGTCATGATCCTATCGATAAGAGTCTAGTGCAGTCCACTTACCATTACCAAGTCCGCAATGAATCCTACTTGAGCCTATCATAAGCCTTCTCCACATCTACCTTGATAACCATAACACCCTTCTTCTGAGTCCACCTACTCATAGAGTTCATCATCTCTTGAAACACTACAACATTATCTAGTATTTGTCTACCAGGAACAAAGTTGCTTTGGGTATACAAGAAATCACACATTTTATGATGAATTTCTTTGCATGCATAAAATTTTGTCACAATTTATTAACTAAAGATTACGAAATTCATAATCATCACTATAACATTAGATTTTGTGACGATCTTTATTTTTGTCACTATTAACATTTTATATCGTCACTTGATTATATGTTAGGTGTAGTAGTTTTTTAGGTTGGTTTAATGCATGTTTTTTATGTTTATGGTGTTTATTTTTTAGAATTTAATTATCTTTATATTTATATTTATTTTTAGTAATGTGCTTGGCTTTCCTTTTAAAATAATGAATTTTATGTGAAATGTTGAATTAAATAGATGGTGGTGGAGTAACCTGCAAATGGATGATGCATTAAAGAGAATGATGGTGAAGCATGCATAAGCATTTGTGATAATAATGGTGGATGGTGCAATATATTTTTAATTTGATTGGATGCTGTTGGTTAGTGCTCTTGATTAAGTGGGAGCTTTTGGTAGAGTAAGAATTAATTTTTTTTAATTCGTGCAAAATGGCTATAAATAGTTGTGTGTAGTATATTGTTGTGTGTGTAAGAAATAAAGAGGTGTGTTGTGTGTGTGCATGGTTCATGCACGTGAACAAAAGAAGATTGATAAGAAGTAGAATAGAGACAAAACATGGGAAGGGAAGTTTCTTCTTCTTAATTTTTTTTAGTTTTTTTTAATGTATTTCTCTTTTGCATTTGAGAGCATGATGAATATTATGTTTAACTAACTTTATTTATGTTGGGGATTGTTGAACTTATTTTAATTTAAGTTTATTTATATATTGGTTTTTCTTTAAATTTGCATTAAGCATTCATTAAGTTGAATTATTTATGATGTGGCCATTCATAATTGATTTTTAATTAAGGTTAATTATTGAGAAATATTAATCTTAATAGAAATATGAATGTTTGATTAATTAACTTAAGTCTAGAGATAGCTTAAATTATTTTAATTTCAATTGGTTATGCTTCATGATTTATTTACTAAATTTGATTAGGTTTTAATTTAATGAGAATTAGTTAAAGCCTTTTCAATTGATAGAAATAAATTAAGTACTTTTTACTTGAGAAAGATTAATTACTACCTTTAAAATCCCAAGAATTGCAATAGAAAGAAGACTAGTTTCTTGTAATCAGCTTAATTAAAATATAGTGATACAATCTCCAACATCTTTCTATAATTTGCTTGTTAAATTTTAAATTAATTGATTTTATTATTTAGTTGCAATTTGGGTATTAAAATTTAGCAATTATAATTCACTTAATATTTGATTCTTAAACAAGTTAAAAACATAATTATTAGTTGGATAAACATTCAATCCTCGTGGGATCGACTTGTACTTATTCTATCTTACTGGACAAACTCGTATGCTTGCGAGAACCAATCATCATTATATTGCATATTTGATGACGATTTAAAAAAAATTTGTTACTTTAACTTTCAGAGGTAGAAATTTGCACAAAAATTTTGGAGGAAAATTTTTCAGTGACAAATTTATAGTAATTGATGATGATAGTTAGTGTCACAAAATATTTCTTTTGATGACAACATTATATTTCATCATTAATTAGTTGAAAAATTAGTGACACAACTCATTCGTCTCCATTGTTCACATTTAGCGATGACGAATAACATTTTGCTACCATTGTATTTGGAGGCAAAATTTAGTAAAAAAAAATTTTGGAACAAAATTTTTTTAAGACGGAAAATTTGTAAGTTATGACAATTTTTACTGTCACAAATATGAATTTGATATGACAGAATCATTTTCCGTCATTAATTAGGTGAGTGGATATGGGATGAAAGTATTTTGTCATAAATTGTTATATTAAATGACGATATATGCATATGCATCACAATTTTTTTAGGCAAAATTTTTCAACTAATTAGTGATGAGAAAATAATTTGTCATATATCAGGTGAATGGATAAGAACGGTGTTGTCATAAATGTTTATATTTAATGACGATACATGCAAATTTGTCACTATTTTAAGAAAAAATTTAAAAGCCATTTAAGAAATCCAAGTTAAAAGAATGAAAAAAGAAACAAAAAAGAAAGCTTTTCCTAGGATTCAAAGAAAAAAAATAAACCTTCAGATTCATCACCATTGTATTTGGAGGTAAAATTTAATACAAAAAAAAATTGGAGGAAAAAATTTGTAAATTATGACAATTTTTATTGTCACAAATATGAATTTGATATGACAAGATAATTTTTCGTCATTAATTAGGTGAGTGGATAAGTGACGACACAGTTTTGTCATAAAATTTTATATTAAATAATGATGCATGCATATGCGTCACAATTTTTTTAGACAAATTTGTTTATAAAATATTGTGGAGGTAACTTTTTAGTAATCGAGATAACAATTTATGATAACTGTTACTGCCATAAATATTAATTTTATATGATGAGATAATAATTCGTAATATATCAGGTGAATGGATAAATGACTGAATTGTTTTGTCATAAATATTTATATTTAATGACCATCCATGCAAAATTGTCACTATTTTATTTGGGGCTTTGGAGGTAAATTTTCAAAACTGCTTTTTATTATAAATAATTTTTCATTTAAATTATTAAATTTATTTTTATTATATATATATAATTTGATCAATAATATTATCGATAATAATAACTAGCAAATTAATAATTAGTAAATTTTTTAAAAAAATATCATTAATCAACAAGAAAAATAAAATTAATAATAAATAATAATATAATTTCATTGTATTATTATACTATATTTTATTATTATATCATTTTTTTATTATTAAAATAATAAATTATAAGAATAATAAGTAAAGGTGTATTCTATCATTATTATTTTTTACAAAATAAAATATATTTTATCAATAACTACTATTGGATGATAAAATACACTTTCACCCTAAGGTGATAAAGACAAAGTAAAATAAAAGTAACTAAAAAATTAAGTAATTATAGAATTTTTCATAAGTAAAATAATAATTTATTCCAGAAGAATAAATTTAAATAAAATATTAATGAATTAATAAATAAACATTAAAAACACAAACACTAAAACAAATAGAGCCCTGCGTCAAATAGAGCCCAAACCCAAATATATTGAATGGACAACAACAAGAATACATTGTCAAAAAATATATATATACTGTCAGGTTGGCAAACGAGAGACTTACAAAAAGGAGGAATTTTTTTCTCTTCCTGAAAAATTTAATTGAGCACAAATATTAATTTTATATGACAAGATAATATTTTATGAGTAAGTATTTTAGTTGATAATCTATAAAACTATTTTATCTTGAATGCTTATATTTTGTCAATAATTAATTGATGAAATAAGTGATAATATAATTCTATCACAAGTATTAATTCATATGTGACGATAAAATAATTCGTTATAGATAAATTAGGTAGACAAATAACAAAAATATAGGTAATTTTTATAACATAGGTTTTATTTTAAAATTATTTTTTTACTAAAGATAATAAAATTTATTATATAAAGAATTACATATTTTTTAAGGAATTAATTTTATAATTTATATTGAACAAAAATGAAAAGTAATTTCATAATTCTTTAAAAATAAAATCAATTTTATAGTTTTAACTAGCACAAGAAACTAAATAGTTTCAACTTAAAATTTTGATATTAACCAACATACATCTAAACTACGATCAAAACTACGTAGTTTTGAATTTTAATATCAAAAAATGACTTGTATAAAAAAAAAGGCCATAAAATTGTTTTCTCCAAACCAAAATAAAAAACGCCGCCTCTCCTTCTTCAGCCGACAACGCAGGATCCATCGGTTTCTCTTTCTTCGCCTCTCCTTTCTCGTGCGACTTGCTTCACCAAATAACTATCTGATATTTGTTTCAGCTATTTGCTTCATCAGATCGCGTTTTCTCCTCCTCCTTTCGTTTTCTACGTTTGTTCTGCTTCACCAGATGGCGTTTGTTATCCTTCTCGTTTTCTAGGTTTGTTCTGCAACACCGTGCTTTCACCTTTGTTTATTGTTTGGTTTCACTTAAAAGCTGCTAACAATTAATTTATAATATCAGAATTCTCATGTCATTTCTCAAATTAATCAAACAATATTTATCATTGGAAGAATGTTGGGGGTTTACCACAGGCATGTGTAGCAGTAGATGTATTTATATTTAGACAAGAAGGGGATTAGTTAGAGGACAATCATGCAGATGTAGTTTTTTTTTTGTTGGTATTGGAAGGAGCTTTCGACCCAACTTGAGCAAAATTAGTCAAGAATTTTTTTTTTTTAAAAATAACATTCAAATTTTGTGGAATATAAGATGCTGTATGGAATCATTTTGATGATAAAATTTTTAGTACTTAAAATCTCCAATTTATTTCGCTCCTTTGCTTTTACTCATTAAAACCATTGCTTTTACTCATTAATTATCTCTGTTTATATATATATATATAATTTTTGTTAGGCTTTATTCCTTTCTATTTCCTTAGCTGTTTCGTCATGATTTTGGATTGTGTTCTGTTATATAAATATGTATAAAGACTCCAATTACTCCTTCATTAATAAAATAAAGTATACTTTTTTTCCTTACGAGCAAAAACAGATAATGAGAGACAGAATAAACCAACACCACAACCACGACTAATTTTTATTTTATTTTTGTTATTTTTGTTGGTTGGATAAGTAGCAATGTTTCATCTCAATCACTATTGCAGTTTGATGGACATAGATGTCAATTTAAATTTCTCTATACTTCTTTAGAACTAAAATTGTATATTTTTTTAATGGATTCAATCTTAGAGCTATGACCTTGTTCATAAAGGATATGTTTATTTCTCAAATTGTTTTGTGTCTTGAGGCATTGATGTGCACTCTCCTTGTATTTTCTACTGACCAATTTATTATTATAATATATATATTTTTTAGATGGTTGTTTTGTGCTTTGCTTGCTTGCTTAAACCAGATGAAGACTATTTAGCCGAGAGGAAGACATTGAAGCACCACTTTTAACTGATGGTTATTTATTTAGATACTGAACTTATTCAATTTTCCAAGGCAAATGGTGTAAATATCTAGCATCCGCTCAGTAGTATAATTGATGTTTTTTGTATTGGTGTAAATGTTGTTTTGCCCCTGCATTTTTGCAATTAATGTAATTCAAATGTAAAATTGTGGAATTTTTGCCATCAACCCTCGGTAGATGTATTTGTTTTAGTGTAAATTAGTCAATAATGCAATTTCTTGTTTTTATAAATATTTTTATAAAATTGTATATTATTGTTGTTGTTGTACCATATTATTGTATGTAAGTCTTATAATTGTTTCGACAGCTAAAGGTGTCCCCAAAAATATTAGGGACGATTTTTTAATATTTCGGAGATAATTTTAATTATCCCCATAACTCTTTTTAGTGTTTGTTTAGTGATCGAAAAATATTTTTTTCATTTTAAATTATTATTTTCTATGATTATTATTTCGTCACCATATATAAATATTTAGTGACAAAATAAATTTATCGCCAATAATTACTTTATCTTGACCAAATAAAATCGTCATCATATATATTTAATCATTGACAATGAACAATTTATAACCAAAAGTAATTGTTTTATGACAAATTAATTTCATTAGATATTTAACTTTTGTAATATTACTTAACCATTAAATGACAGTCTCATATTGTCATATTAAAGAAATTATTTTGTGACGAATTTTTTTATTGTCATTGATATTATTTTATTAATGATGATAAATAAACTTAGGTGACAAAAGATTAGCTTAAAGATGATAAAAGTTAATGTCAATATAATCAAATAATTTTAGTAGTATGAGATGTTTCGTCACTAAAATAATGAGTTTTTGTGATGAAAATGGAATTTTATCATGGAATATATTAATTTTTAATGATGACATACAGTATAAGATAACAAAATTGTCATACAAATTATGAAGATTTTGACGTCACAAAAAGTAATTATTTATAGTGACGATGACACTTATTGTCACCATAAATAGAATATTTAGTGACGATACCAAAATGTGTCATATATACTTTTTACGATGCACATATGGTGATGGTCCACGTGACGATAAAAGGGCGTCATCAAATTCTTTAGGTGACGAAAATTGAATGTTATATGACGATTTTTAGCGTCAGTTTTTGTTAAATTTCTTGTAGTATATGGTTCACAAACCGATCCATATGAGGCTTGACGCCGCTTACCATAATCTTTGTTATCACCTTATAAGCCACATTACATAGGCTAATTGGCCTAAGTTGAGACATAGTCAAAGATTTGTACCTACTATCCACTACAAGCAATTTTACAAAAGTTGATGCTAAAAAACGTCATGTAAACTTCAATTATCGTCACCAAAACACTTCAATGACGAAATTTTATCGTCACAGAGACCGTCATGGTATCTGCATCGCAAAAGGTATAGCTGACAAATGTAGTTATCATCACCAAAATTTAACATACTGTGACGATAAGTGTCATCGTCACTATAATTTAACAATTTTATGACGCCAAAATCGTAAGAATTGGTATGAAAATTTTGTCATCTTGTATTGCATTGCGTCATTAAAACATAATATGTTCAATGACGAAATGACTTTTTTGTCACCAAAACTCTATATTTTAATGACGAAACATAGCATTCGACAAAATTTATCGAATTTTTTTGACGTCAATCTTTGTCATGTTTAAGTCAATCTTTTGTCACCTAAATTTCTTTATCGTCACTAATGAAATACTTTAAATGATGATAAATATTCGTCACAAAATAGCTATTTTAATATGACACTCATGCGATCGTTATTAAATGGTTAAGTATATGACTAAATTACTTTTTCATAAAACAATTACTTTTGGTTACAAATTGTTCATTTTCGTTGATTAAATACATATGATGACAATTTTATTTTGTCATGAGAGAGTAATTATTGGTGACAAATTTAGTTTGTCACTAAATGTTTATATATGGTTACGAAATAATGATTTAAAATGACAATATTTCTCGGTCACAAAGCAAAGTGATAAATTAGATGTTACCGTTGTTAAATGTCTTGACAAAATATACTAGCCATCAATGCTATATAATCTTTTTATGTTCCTTATTTTCTATCAAATTTTATCATTATATCTATTTAAACAATATTAAAAGAAAATAAACATAATAAATAAGCAAATTAACACAAGAATAAATAAAACTTCCATTAATATTCCAATAATAATGGTACTTATAATATTTGTTCAACTAAAATATGCAAATTTATGTACATGTTTCTGCAAACATTTAAGTTAGAAAATTTTTAAAAAAAATTAAGCACTCTTCACTTGAATGTTTTGCGTCATTCACCTTCCTTGGAATGCAACCTTCAATGTAGCTAAGAAATAGGTGGCCGATCAACCCCACCTCACTTCACTTCTTGTTTATTTTTGTTCTAGTCATTGGAGATCAGAAAAAGAAAAAAAATTAATTGATGGATGGTTAAACACCACCACCAGCAACAAGAAATAAAACAGTCCACTTAACATCAAGAAGAAAAGACAGACAACAACTTGATCCCAATAAAAAATAATTCAGCAAAGTAGTAACAATAGCAGAAATTGTTCATGAGAGATGAGCAGCAATAATGAAAAGATCATAATCACCCAAAAATAATTGGAAATACAACAATAATAACTCAGAAAAAGAAAACTACCACATAAAAGCAAATCTGTGGACATGCGAATATATATAATTTGTATATAGTAAAAGCCTGAATTTTACTCATGAGGCTGAAGTTGTTTTGATATGGCTTTCTTCACTAGCTCTTTCCAATTTTGTGACAACAAGTAAATATCCACCCACACAAGAAAAAGATTTAATGATTTCATCTTAAAAATTGTTATGAGCCTGAAAATTCTAAAAGAAAAGAAATGTATCTTTATGATGCAAGTAGAGATGTGTAAACTTAGTTGTGATACCTTATCTGCATTTTGGAGAACATGAGTTATCAATCTGCCATTAATGACCTTTGCCACTGCAATGTTTGTGTTACTATTGTAAATAAAACTCTCCCCATCTTTGTAGCTTGCATTGACAACTGGGTGATGAACAAGTGCCATTGCTACAGTTTTTGCTAACAATGTAGTCATTATCATACCCTTGGATTTCACCTGATAATGAATAATAACAAAAAGAAAATAACAACAATAATCCCCATATCAATCACTATTTAAACAACATTCTACAACGTAATATCATTATATTATATGCAAAAACTACAACACATCCAAACCTACAAAATAAGAACTATATGGTAGGAACTAAATTTTAGAAAAAAAAAGGACATACTCACTACAAATCTCAAAAAGTGTTGCAAAGAAGGTTAAGTCCAAGAAGTCAAATAATATGATTAAGATTATAAATAGAATCTCTTAGCAACAGAAAAAAAAAATACATCCAACAAGCAACTTAATGTGTCCATCATAAATCTTATGATAAATGCAAATTTCTCAATTTTATGAATACTAGTAACTTCTAGTTAATGATCAACAAGTACAGAATATTAAATAGCTCCAATGGTATACAAAAAGATGAAAAGATTAAAAAACAATTTTATTTTGAAAAAATGGGCACAGCTGCACATGCAAAGCTTAATCCCAAAAATCATTAAAAGAGTTTTGTACCTCCATTTCATTCCATGTCTCTACGGTGGATTATGAGGCTTCTGTTGAATTCCTCAAAATTAATTAAATTCAATATCTAAACTTGGGAAATGACTTGTGTTATTTTTTTGGCAAATTTTAGAATCCCGCATCGGGAAATAGGAAAAATGGAGGACTTAAGCTTAAAAAAAAGACACCTCCTCCTCCTTAGTTAAACCATCCCAAAATTGACATCTCTCATATATTCTCACATATTGACAATTAATTTTTTTCTCTTTTTTATAATATTTCCTCAATTAGTGAAATATTATTTTAGTCGTGTCCGAGGACGTAGGCATAATTGGCCGAACCTCGTTAAATTTTGGTGTTCTCTTTTATGTCTATTTAATAGCTATTATCGGGTATAGTTGTTGTTAATTATTGTGCAATTAAAATTACTTCTTTTGATAAATTCTGTCTAAGGAGTGTGGTTTTTAAAGAGGCATTGTGACCCCACCACTCTTTCTTGGGAATCTACCTTGGGGTATTTTTAATACAATCGTTTTCACTCTAGTCACCTGTGAAATAGTTCTGAAGGTGAATTATTATTGGTGGAAATTAACCCGAATTCCATAACAATTAGTATAAGAGCTCTTGGTTTATTTTAGTATGCTCTGTGGTTGCGGCTTAGGCTGATCTTCCACATCATAAAAAATTTCCTTGGGCTAATTGGCATTCCGCATTGACAGCTATTAAATAGAATTTGTAGCAGAAATGGCAAACAGCACAAAAGAATCCACATCGACGTCAACAGCTTCTTCATCTTCAATTTTGGGAAGACATGCTGTGACAAATGCTAGATTTGTAGTGGAGATTTTTTATGGCACCGGTCATTTCGGCATATGGCAAAGTGAGGTTCTAGATGCTCTTTTTCAGCAAGGTCTAGATATTGCCATTGAAAAAAAGAAACCTGATGATGTTGAGGAGAAAGAATGGAAGATGATCAATAGATTGGCATGTGGTACCATTCGATCATGTCTTTCTAGAGAGAAGAAGTATGCATTTTTTAAGGAAACTTCTGCAAGTAAATTATAGAAGGCACTGGAAGAGAAATTGTTGAAGAAAAGCGGTCAGAACAAACTCTACATGAAAAAGAGATTGTTCCACTTCAACTATGTTCCAAGTACCACTATGAATGATCACATTACTAGCTTTAATCAGCTAGTGACTGATCTATTGAATATGGACGTGGCTTTTAAAGAAGAAGATCTGGCTCTGATGTTGACGGGATCACTTCCTGATGAGTTTGAGTATCTAGAAACTACTCTACTTCATGGGAAGGTTGATATGTCTCTAAGTGAAGTAACTGCTGCCTTGTATAGTTATGAATTGAGAAAGAAAGAAAAGCAAGAAAACACAAATGTAGAAGCAGAAGCTCTTGTTATTAGAGGTTGTTCACAAAGTAAGAATAAAGGAAGGAGAGAAATATCGAAGTCAAAGTCCAGACTGAGGAAAGATCAACGTGCCTTTTGTCGAGAAAAAAGGCACTGGAAGAAAGATTTTCCCAAGCTAAAGAATGAAAGGGGAAAGGCTGTCCCAAAGTCAAATGTAGCAGAGTGTGATGATGCAGATTCAGATCTCTCAATTGCTACTACACCATCAACCAGTTGTTCTAGTTCATGGTTGTTAGATTCAGCATGTAGCCACCATATGACCCCCAATAGAGAATGGTTCTTTGATTTTAAAGAACTAAAAGGTCGAGTTGTCTACACAGCAAATAATGCCCCTCTTAACACACATGGGATTGGCCAGAGAAAGTATGTAGAAAATAATACTGGCCCCAAGGCTTCTTAACACGAAAATGAAACTGGAGGATCTCATAAGGATATTGGAGTTGATGGTTACTGTGATTTTGATTGGCTATATTCTCTTGGAGATATGAATGAAGAGGACGTCTTCCAGAGGTATTTTTTAGATAGTTTTTTGCTTTTTCTCAGATATATTATATTGCTTTGAGTCTTAACATATCTCTTACTGCTGGCTGCCTTCAACTTGGCTTGTCATGAGCAAACAGATTAGTTGTGGTTAACTAGTTTGTAATCCAGGACAGATCTGCACTGCATTTTTCTTGCTTGAGGTGGTTAGGTTTTCATTTGGCTTATCGATTGTGGATTAAATCATGCCAGAATTCTTGCATGCTGTTTGTATGTTCTCCCAATTTGAAATTTATTTTCCAAGTTAGATAATGAGAATTTTTACTACTCTGTTTGGAATAAGAAACGTCATAAACTCTTGAGCGACATTTGATGAAATAGTGATTGCACAATAATAGGGAAGTCTCAAAATCCATATTTCTTCTTTAAAAAAAAATTATAAAAGAGATGTCTTATTCTTTTTTTCAGTTTTTTATTTTTGAATTACCTGTGTTTGATTGTTATAGCTAATTAAACTTTGGGTATGGTTTGATTTGAAGGTACCTTGCAATGATCTTAGTTGACGAAGCCACTGGTTGGTATGGTGGTACATTATTAGGAGATCAAGTTGAAAACAGCGAGATATACAGACATTATGTTGAATTATGTCAGGTAAATGGATTTAAGGCCTATGATGAAACTAATAATTATAAGTATGGTTGGCTCTTTTATACCGTACAACGTATACTCTATGGCAATTAGTAGTCTTTTGCAACTTAAGACTTGATTTTTTGAAATTAGCTTTTGTCATATAGTGTTTTGTATAATTTTGTGCTATGATTGTGTTTTTCCTTTCTACTTTAATTATTTTGTCAGTAAAGGTAAGGAAAAACTTAGAATGAAAAATTTTCCCTAGTATGTTTAGCGTACTGAAAATAGTGGAACCAACAGGGCCCAACAATGGAACCCTTCCAGCATGATGTGGACAAGGAGGAGCATTATGCTGGTATTCTGCGCATGAACACCATTGATGTTGTAGATGATGCTGCCATTGAAGCATAAATGGAGGGAGCTCTCAAGGAGTACCAACAAATTGGTGTCGATCTTAGGATTAACACCAATATACTGCAAATCCTTTCTGAAGACCTAAGTTGATTGATTGGAGGGATCATTGTGGAGTAAACTTATATCCAGTCTAAAATGTGTTTGTGAATAGTAGTACAGTTGGATGGTATAAAACCCAGCATCCATGATCAAGATTTTTTCAAAGAATCTTATGCGGACAGGAAATGCCAGTTCCGAAGGCTTTATTATTTTTCTTGGTTGAAATATAGCTCCAAGTTATTGGTTCATCTACCTGTAAAAAACTTAGCACCTTGTGAATAACAATTAGTAAAATTTTCAATTCAATTTTTTGTCATTTTTTTATTTGAAATTACATATTTAAATGGGGACTGCTGCAACTGGGATCCTGCTTGGAATGTTCAACTTCGATTTGAATGACCCAAGAATTTTAATCTTTATCAGTGTAATTCAATTTGCTATTTTTTTTATCTTATTTATAGTTTAGTAAAATTAAATTAGAATATATTCAGTGCCTATGTAAATTTGCATGAAATGGCTTAGAATTATGTGATAGACTCATAACTTTTACCAGTATCCTGCACTCTTGAGAGCTATTTACATGAGTTTTTTGAAATCAATCAAGCTCTTATATATATTAATTAAGTGATAATGACATTTTAAGTCTTATTAGTATAGCCAATTTCACAATTAAGTCCTATAAGCTAATTCCTTCCCAAACAAGTTCTAATAATTTTTAAAAATTATCCCGTTTGTCTTCGACAGTCAAAATGAACGAAACTCGCTGATGTGGCAAAAATGACATCGCTTTAGTTTGCATCTTATTGCCATGTTAATAAAACATGCCACGTCAAATTTGAACCAAACTCGTTAACAAAAACATAAAATTAGTTATTTAAAAAAAATGAAACTAGGGTTCTTTTTGTTGGCTCCTTTGATAGTGATTTGGGGGAAATTATTTTTATCCTCTTTCATATATGCAAAGGGTATTTTTGGTGTTATTTGAATCATCTTCTTTGTTGAGAGAAGAATTGAAAGTGACAACAGTGGTCCTACATGTTACTAAAAGCGAAAACATTCGACTGGTAAGATTGAGAAAAAAAGTATGTCACTATCTTCTATCAATTTTAATATATGATTTTGGTTCCATACGAGGTTTTTAACTAGTGATTTAGCAAAAAAAAAAATACCCTTCAAAAGGTTTTCAAATAGAAGTTAATGATTTTTATGTTATAATTAGTTAGAAAGGATCTGATGAGTTTTTTTTTTTTTTGTACAGATCTTAGCATGGCTTATGCATACATAGTTTTGAATTATGGTGGCAAATTTGCTAATGATGTATATGAAGGGGGACTTATAGTTGATCAAATGGTGGACCCCGATGTGTTAGACTACTGGTGTTTACTAGCATATGCAAAGGATGAGCTAAAGATAACAGGTAGCTTCAAACTTTACTTTACGGTTCCTAATAAAGAAGGCTTAGAATTGATACATAATGAAAAAAAGTAATTGTGTAATGCTGGTGGTGTTAATAGAAAAAAAGAAGAAGTAAATGTCTATGTCATCCATGATGAGTGTAAGGAGGGTACAAGTTGCTCCAGTGAGCCATATGCTAGGACAGAGGAAGAGGAGCTTGTAAATGTGAGTATCAGAGATAACACTGAGTTAGGTGAGGTTGGTGGAGATGATTTATTAGAGGATGCAGAGTTTGTTGAAGTTGAAGTAAATAATGAACATGCAGAAGAGTTAAAGATATAAATGCGGAGAATTTTTTTGATGGTGATGATGTAGAGCTGCAAGAGGCCAGAGACAATTTAAGGTAGTTCAATGAAGGGAAGATTAATACTTCAGAGCATGGTTCATAAAAACAACATGATGAGGGTCAAGAAAAGTCGAATGAAGAAGAAAAAGTAGTAAAAGGTGTTGATGATGGTTGTGAAATTAATTATGTGGACTCAGATGAGCGCCGTTATATCTCAACAGATGAAGAGATTGGCATTACAGGAAAAAGAAGTTTCCAGCTTTCGATCCTAACACAAGCAGACCTACCTTCTGTGTTGGTATGACCTTTGAAAGTGCAGGTCAGTTTAAATAAGCATTGGCAAAGTATGGTATTATTGAAAGGCATGATCTGAAATTTACCAAAAACACAAATAATTTTGTTAAGATGAGATGCAAAAAAGATAAGTGCCCTTGGTACATTTCTGGTTCAAAAGGTGGTGAAGGAAATACTTTTCAGGTTATTGCATATGTTAATGAACATAACAGTAACCTCATTAACAAAACAAAAAAGTTAACTTCTGAGAGGCTTGCGAAGTTGATAAGTGAGAAGTTTGATAGCATTCCTATTGTTAAACTTATTGCTCTGCAAACTAATATAAAAAAAGAGATGAAACTTGAAGTTTCATTGATACCTTGTTGGAGACGTAGGATTGTTGAGAATCCAAACTCCTTAAATACTTGTGTTCATCATTCTTCTTTCTTAACATTTTTCATTTTTTTCTTATTTGTTTTTAAGTTTTGATTTTTGTTCGATAGCCCTATTCACCCCCTCTAGGGCATTTTCATTTGGTATCAGAGCTTGAATTCTAGGTACTTCATTGCTAGAATACAAGATCATGGGGAGTGAAAACACCTCTTCTCTTATACCATTCTTTGATGGTAACGATTATCCTCATTGGAAGTTCAAAATGGAGCTCTATCTTGATTGTGACACCATCAAACTTTGGGACATTGTCCAAAAAGGTTGGGAATCACCCAAAGATACAATTGATGGTGTGATTACTGAAATTCCAAGAGATGATTGGAATGCCATTCAACAAGAAGGGAATCACAAAAATAAAAAGGCTATGATCACTCTAGTTTCTTCTATGTCAAGAGAAGAAGGAGGCAAACTTCAACATTGCACTTCGACCAAGGAAATATGGGAAACCTTGGAAAATCATTACGAAGGAAATGTTCAAGTAAGAAGCAAGAAGGTTCAACTCCACATGTATGAGTATGAACTCTTTAAAATGAAGCCTCAAGAATCAATCACCAAAATGACAAACTGCCTCAATGCTCTTATCACCACCCTTAAGAAACTTGGTAAACATTTCACCAAGGAGGAAGTAAATAACAAGATTCTAAGAATCCTACCTAAGAAGGACTGAGAATCTCGAGTTACTTCAATTAAGGAAGCTCAAAATCTTGCTACTTTTTCAGCTGATGTACTTATTGGAAAACTTCTTACCTATGAGCTTACAATAAAGAAAAGAGGAGAAGAGCAAGAGGAGAACGAAAAAAAGAAAAAGAGCATAGCACTAAAGGCTTCACAAGAAGAAAGTGAAAAAGAAAATAATGAAGGTTCTAGTGATGAAGATGATGAAGTTGCCATGCTAACTAGAAGTTTCAAAAAATTCTTGAGAAAGAAACATACATCAAGAACAAGAGACTTCAATAAAAAGTATGAAGGAGATGGTAAGAAGAAAACAAAAGAAGTTACTTGCTATAAATGCAAGAAACCGGGTCACATCCGAAGTGAGTGCCCCAAACTCAAATTCAAGAACAAAGGAGCAAAGGATAGAAAGAAGGCCTTCAAAGCTACTTGGGATGACTCCTCCGAATCTAAAAAGGAAGAGGAACAAGAAGAAGTGGCCAACCTTTGCTTCATGGCTCTTGAAGATGAAAAAGAGGTACCATCTATTTCAAACTCATCTTGTGATGATTGTGAATATTATAATGATAATGATGATGATGATGATGATAATGATTATGGGAGCACTATTTTAAGCAAAATCATGCATAAATATATTAGCTTACTTGCTAGGAAAAAGTTTTACAAGTATAAGTTTACTAGCTTATCTGATGAATTTGAAAACTTGAAAAATGATTTTTCTAAACTTATTAAAATAAATGAAAAATTTGCAAGTGATTTGGAATGCTTAAGTTCTTTGAAAGAC
>CATIWM010196688.1:0-13947 GCA_949671775.1 Mallotus repandus
ACTTTAATGATTTTAGAGCTCAGGATTTAAATATATATATATATATATATATATGTGTGTGTGTGTATGTATGTATTTGGCAAAATTAGAAATATAAAAAGTAAAGTGATATTTTGCCAAAAAAAAAAAGTGATAAATGCATATATGGTAGAGGATGCGATAAAAGGACAACAACAAAGGACATTGATGTAAAATAAAAATGAAAATGATCAATTATTAGGAAGGCAGTGAAAAAGGTACATTTTTCGCTAAAAAAAAAAGGTACATTTAAAAACATGATAAGGATTCCTTTTGTACTCAAAGAACACTAGCCATTCTATTGTACAATATAAATATGAATATGTACTTATATATTAAATTGTTGCTTAAAATTAACATCAGTTATGGAAATTCGATTTGTAATGGTGTTGTAGCAGCCAGCTCTATATGGATCTGCACCTGCATCTTCTTTTACCTCTTTGAAGCGTTTTCTTTTACTTCCATAGATGGTACAATTTTTTATTCATTCATTTATTTATTTCGATTGTGCATTGGTATGCTTAATGCTGATTTTTTTTTTTGAGCAATGTTCTTGTCTTCTACTATTACTACCAGTCTACCACTAATCGATTCAGTTCTAGGGTTTTTACTTGTGAGTTGTTTCTGGCTGTTTGTTGAGGGAAAAAGTGAGTGAATTCCTTTAGTGGTTTGTTGTTATTGTTATTATTATTATTTTGGTTTTTTGGTTTTGCTGTTTTGTGAATTTGGTTAACTGATTCAGTAGTATTTCCAGTTCAGCTGGCTGGAATTTTCTTGGATTCTAGTTTTTTTTTTTTCTTGTTTTTACCCCCGTACAATTATTTGAACAATTTCTTTGGTTTTATTTGCCTCATTTTCAAGGGTTTCAATGTTTCCTCACATGTGATATTGAATGTTTATTTATTTTTGAACAACTCAATTATTGATGTTATATTAATTTTAGATTTTTGGTGGGTCATGTTATTTGGGTGCTTTTTTGTTTTATGAACAATTAAATTATTTGGTGCTGTGCTTATTTAGTGAATCTTGTTTTCTGGATGTTTGCTCGCTCGCTGTATAAGTTAATGTTAATGGATGCATGGTTGGGTGTGGATCCCTTTCCTAAAAGCTGAAAGTTTATGCTGCTTGTGCTTCTATTCTTAAAAATCCAACAAACAGAAGACACAATTCTCGCCTTCTTTCTTATGGGTATTCAGATTCATTTTGTATAGTTACGAGTTGTGAACTACTGACACTGGCAGGCATAGATGGTGTTGCAATTTCTGCTGCTTATGATATTTAGGAATATGATTTTTATTTTCATGAATAGATTTTTAGAATAATCATCATTAGTTGGTTGTGAATGTGTTATTTATATGGTTCCAGGTTGCTTTGAAAGAATACAGTTATGGAAGAATTCAATTTTCTTATGACCTCTCCTTCCTCTTGGTGAGCAAATCTAATGAAGGTTAGTCTTCTTGATATTTTTTTATTATAGGCCTTCTTGCAGGTTTCCTTCAGCTTCAACATAATTGGTTGACGACGAGAGAGAGCACGTTTGTTAGCATTTGTGCAATGGGCATGTCTGCGTACATGCGTGCTCCCTATCGTCGTCAATCATCATACAATATGCTGAAGGAATCTTACTTTTCTCCATTTACATCTGTCAGCACAACATTTTGCTGCAGCTAGAACTCAGATTTTGATTTTCTTTTGATTCAGACACATGTTTAGCAGATAATTGTCATTTGTTCATGTTATGATGATATTACAATAAATCAAAATTTGTTTGCATATTATCTTTGGATTCTTACTTTACTCGGTCACTGATTAATATCTTGCAAAAATGTCTTCAGCTGCTTCTTGATCTTCAATGGAAGATGTATCTTTTTTCCCTTTTAATATACTTTAATGCACACATCATTGTTAATGAAGCGAGATTGACCTATGTTTTTGTGATGCTAAGACAGGCTCTAAATGTTATACATAAGAATACTTAACTTATCCTAGTTGTGTGAACATATGTCTCAATTAAATGTGCAATGATTGGTTTGTTTTCTTTTGGACTCAATCCAGTACTAATTCATTGGGTTCAGCTCTCTCTCTTGCTTATCAGCAGTAAATACTAATGAAATTGATGCATTTGTCTAGTTAATAAAGGATAGAGATGCAATCTAAAGCTTCTACTCATATTAATTGTGTTACCTGGACTAGAGCATTTGTTTGCACGGTGAAAAAAAAAAAAAGACATAACTTATTCTCTATTACACTTCCTACTTCTGACTTTAAACTCTTTAGTCGTCAAGTGGATATGTTGAGTATCATTGTCAAGTGTAATTTGTAGTTACATGCCCATGAAATGTAGTCTTAAACAAAATATCTAATTAATATATACAAGACACTTCATTTAGATGGAGTGAAGATTGAAATTATAGGGATTAACAATATTAGGGTAGATGAAGTGAGGAAAGGTAGAGGTAGGCCTAAACTAACTTGGAGAAAGGTGGTTGAAGATAGCTCTACGTTTTTCGAAGACGTAGTCCGTAATCATGTGGAATGGTGAAAGAGAATCCTTATAGCCGATCTCAATTAATTTGGGATTAAGGCTTACTGGAGTTGAGTTTAATTAATTTTGTTTTTTCGATTACAAGCATGAAATAGGACTTTTGTTGGCTGTGCAACTGCATCAGAAAGAGATTTTAAGTTAAGGAAAAGGAAAAAAGAAACAAAACAAATAATTGTGTAAAGAGAAGAATTTAGAAGAGAGAGAGATAAAGAGAAACTTGAGGAAATTAGAAGGAATCCGCCTCTAGATTTCTTTTTCATATTTCATTAGTGAGATTATTTCAATTACATAAAAGTTACACACTTAAATTTTGACATTGGAAAAGAACTAGTATCTAGGCAGTAGAAGCATATTAATTTTCAACAACTTCCTAATTAGCATAAATTATGAATAATATAAAAATTTATTAATTGAGACAAAAAAATTCATTAACTATAACTGTTACTCAACCCTAAGTAAACCTTGTTTGTTTCATGGGAAATAGGCTCTAGAAGTAAGAATTCTGGACAGTAGACAAATAATTGCATTTTGGTATTGGAAGTTTACTTTCTTCCAAAATGATCACCCAACTTCCAAAATCTCAAGGATGCAACTTTAGTGATCTTTTTTTTTTCCTTGTGTTTGTTGGGGGGTTGTGGGGTTGCTCAGTGTGGTGATTTTTCCTGTGTGAAATGAGATTATGTCACCTAATATAATACTACATTCTTAAAATTTACACTAGGATAGCATATGTTTTTCTATAATATGTATGCTTGCTAGAAAGTTGATAAATGAATCAAACATGTACTTGTATATGAAGTTACTCGTAAATAAAAATGCAATTTCCAATGTTTGGAATACACTTTTTCCCTAGTGCATGCAGTTGAATAATTTCAGTCTGAAATAAAATCACCTAAAATTATATTACTTGCTTAATATTTGTATCAAAATAGTAAGGGCAATATTTTTCCAATATATGTTCAATCAAACATATAATTAGCACACTTATTAGAAAAGATGTTTTCGGCATTGAAAAATGCCATTAATTAATAAAATCAGGCTCTAAAAGTACAGTTTCTTGGTAAAATTAACTTTCAGCTGATGGCTTTTCTTGAAAAGCAATTTTCTAATAAATAGGCTTGTATTGCCGTAAACTAAGCAAGGTCCTAACATCTAATTTTCTAATAAAGATGCATGCTAAAACATATGCCTAATTAGTTTTCTGAGCTTTTGTTTCCAGGGGCAGAACTAGAATCAGTTGTTGGGGGGACTAAAGTTAAATTACACTAAAATAAAATGAACTTTTCATAGAAATAAAGGGCTACAATAAAAAAGTATAAAAATATTCGGTGGGGGTGGGGGTGGCAATTCTATTATTTTGTAATTTATCTAAAAACTTTGGAGGTAATTTGTAAATTTTAAAAATTTGAGGGGGGCGGGGGCGGGGAGGCGGGCATCAATACAAGTGCCTGTTTGGTTTGGTTTTTTCCTAAAAGTAAAAATTTATTTCAATGCATTCAGCTTGGATTTTCTTTCTTTTTTTTTTCTAATGTTTTTATTCATCAGAATTCATGTCAAAACAGTACTGCTTTGCCTTTGATCTCTTATCTTCTTACATTTATATGGTGATTTCAATATATAATCTCGATAGTAATATCTGTTGATGTCTTGCTGGAAAAAAATTTGATGTTTAATCGGGGATGCTGAGATTGCAAGGTCTTCCTTTTTCCTTTATTGGGTGAGCAATGACGCATTTTCTAGAATGCCAAGCCACAGTCTGTGTTTGTGTTATTTGTATAAATTTTACTTCCTTCTGTTTCACTGCCTCTTAGATTTTTCCATCTTCTTATTTGGCAGGCAAGTTTCCCCTGTTATCATGGGGACTCAACAACATATAAAAAAGTTTTTGATTGTAGGAGTTCTAAGCATGATGTGATTCCCTGATGTCGTTTTTTCTGCTTTAGAAGGATGTTGTCTTATGTGATATCGTTGGTGTACCTTCCCTGGAATTGCTTTTATACTGATCTTTTTTTTTTTGCATGTGTTTTATTTTTGTTGCTCTTGTTTTCAAGCTGGTGTTTTCTTCTTGAAAACCACAAATAGAATTCACAGATGAGCACCTGCGCTTGTACTGGAGACATTCCAAGAGAGTTCCAATGTTTCTTGTATTAGCTAGATCTTCAGCCCTAAAGTTGTTTGACGTCATTGGGTTGTATCAAAAAGCCCACCGAGGTAATTTACAACTTTATTGAGTAATTGGGTGAGATTTTCTGCACTTTGTTAGTTGTTACTGATTTTATGGTGTGGGGGCCATATATCAAATTTGGTGGCATTAACAACTACGATAGAGCTATGATAAGGCTAGAGCAATTTGTTTTTTGAAAATGATTTAGCTAGAGCACAACTTACTTTGATTTTAGGTGTGAACAGCACTGGTGTGATTCTCTGGGCATATTTAGTTCATTTTCATTTTTCATAATCATAATAGTCAAAGTCCAGGGCGTCTTTATTTATAGAAAATTATTTTCTATTTTCATTTTTAATTTTTCAAAGAAAATAAAAACTTTTCATTTTCATTGAAAATTTATAAAACATGTTTATTTATTAGAAATTAAAAATTATTTTTCATTTTTTGAAAACAAAAAATGTGTTTATTTATTCTCATCTACAACTTGTTTTCAAAGTAGAGAGATAATTAATGATACATACCAAAGTATAGAGATAATTAATGATAAGTAGAGTTTATTTTATCTTCTAATATTAAAATAAAATAATAAATAATGAATAAAAAAAAAGTAGAAAAGAGGCCATAATGAAAACAGCCTATTTTCAAATGAAAGTACCGTGTTTTCATTTCATATTTTTAATGAAGAAAATTTTTGAAAACAATAAAATTTGTTTTACACTTTTCTCTTAAAATTGTGAAAATGAGAAAAACAGTTTTCAAGTGAGATTTTTGTGAAAACATCTAAAGTAAACACAGTTATATTTTCTGTTTTCATTTTGAAAAATTTTCTAGAAAATTGGAGCAGTTTTCTATAAATAAACACGCTCTAAGGTTTTGTAGGTCATGCATTAGAAGTTTGTTTTGTCATGCTCCTCCTTTCTAGGAAATAGTGATTGAATGATAGAGAGAACAAGTGATATCTGCATGATAACCATATAATATAGTAAACTAGATAGCTCAATGAAAGAGTCATCTATGCAGCCTGAAAGTTCAGCTAAGTTGATGTTATGAGAATTTTGGCAGAGCTCTAATTTTTGTAATTTTGGATAGAACCATGTTCTTTTTATTTGTTAATAGCCAACTCATCAAATTGCCCAATGGGTCCACTTATAATTTTGATTGTTCATAGATGGGTGTGTTTCTGTGAGCAGCAGTAGTATGCTGATTGATAAGGAGCACATATGATTCTGAAGGTGAGCACCTTCATTTGTTAAACATGGGTTTCTCCATTTCCATTTTGCATCTGATTTCTTGGAGTCCAGTTTTATTTTCTTGCGTGCTTGACCTAAGATTTTGAAGTTCCCAAGCTTTTTGAGCCTTGAGAGTTTGTTGTCCTTTGTTTTGGGAGTGAGGATCTAATAAATTTGATTAAATTTTCAAGTTTGGTCAAATTTTCAAGTTTGGCAGTTTCCTTTATTCATTGCATGCAATAACTTGACATTTATATCAGTTAAATTTTAAGGAGCTCTTAATTGGGTACGTGCCAATGTAATATGAAGTGCGATTGTAGTTTACATCAAAATGTGGAGTCAGTATTGGGAGGTGGAAGAGACGTGGAGTCACTGCAAATGGCAGGATCAGTACAAGTGGAATGAAGTAGTGGCTAGCATGTGCACTAGGGCTGGTGCTACTGGTGGAAGCAAATATGCAAATGGACTAGCAAGAGGTGCAACTGGTACCATGAAATACAGATGCAAGTTCAAAGTAGATTTTGAAGGATTTTTACTGATGATTAACGCATTCAACTTGAAATTCCTAAAGCCAGGCTGTTGTTGATATCATCATATACATGTTGAAGTTGGTAAATATTACTGGTAAAAGCTAAATTGTTGGCATGTGTTGAAAATTTAACTAAAGTTTTGGAATTACTTGATCAGTAGCCTTATTCATTGCATTCAGTAAGGATGCATAGATTTGCTGTATCTACTGGATTAAAGTGTTCTTTATTTTAGTGCTGTTCTCTACATAGGGCTGTGGGTGGGGAATGCTGGTGACAAATGGTGCCACTATGAATTATTTTTTTTTTTGCTGTTACTTTATTATTTTCAAGGAAAGTATATGCATGATTAATTTGATAGGATTAAATTTTGTACTTTTTTATGTCAATTTTCTATTATGTTTCTTCATCCAGATACAGTGTTATATATATACATGTTTATGTTTGTTTCGGTCCTCTTAAGGAGGAAGAGAATTCATATGGGAGGAACGATGCCAATGAAATGACCATTGCCACCTTCTCCTTGGGTATGATTTCTCTCATACTTGTTCTGATGAATATTGAGATTGTACAATTTGTGAAAATATGAATGTGTAAATTTGCCTTTGAATTATTTTTGTATAATTTCTGAAATTTTAAAGTTTTTTTTGCTGCTTTGATTCGCATGCAATGCCTCCTTGACTAGAATTAAGGGGTGCGGGGTTAATGAGCTCCATGATTGGAGTGGGAGGGTTTCCATAATACATGTTCAGAGGAGCATCAAGCATGGTGGTGCAATCTATTACTAGGCTAGTAAGCATGTAGCATTCATGGACAAGCAAAATGGAGTGCGTTGAATCAAATATTTGCATTCAGCATGCAAAATGCTGTATCATAGACCATTTATCTGGTATTTTTTCACCTCTATTGGACTGATTGTTTCAATAAGAGCAAATTCCAAGCCAAGCCGTCAAGCGGATCAAATCCCTGTGATTCAAATTGCACAACAATACTCCATTACCAAATGCAAGTGATGGTTGCAACAAAATTATAATATTTAATAAAAATTATAATTTATTCCAATAACAATAATATATTCAAATATTTTTTTATAGTTATTATATGTAAAAATATACTTACTATATTTTTATAAAGAAAAAAATTGAAAATTTCATTTTGAAACATGAGATAAAATTATGATACCAATGGTGCAATAAATTCCGTATTTATCCTCAAAATTTTATGTGTAAAACTATTGACAATTTTAATATTTAAAGAAAATTAAAAATTCATTTAAATTCAACATTTTTAAGATTTTATAACTTATTTTTGTTTTCTATTTCATCTAAAAATTTATTTATATTTTATTTTTTTGAGTTTGAGTATAAAAAAAAAGATTGATGAAATTTAAAGAGGTTGTGTATGTATAAATTTTTTTTTGTAAAAATAATTTAATTAATAAAAACTTCAGAATATTTAATTATAACAAAAATTTATCCCTTAATTAGTGTTATTGTAATTTAAAAAAAAAATTGGGGTAACAAAAATTAGAAGGGTAAGATTATTGTGATATTCTATTCTTAATATATATATATATATATATATATATATATTCTGCGGATGAATAAATTTTTATCAGAGTCCAACTCCGAAAAACTAATCAGTGGCTGAAAGAACTTGCAGATTCTATGTGGTCAACTTCTAAATCACTCAAATCAGCTTGAACTCATGACTAGTTCGCTACCCATTACAGCCAACGTACCTTTCCCGCCAAATTCAAGCTCAAATCCAAAAACCTCTCAGAACAGGAAACACTTCATTTCTTTGCTGCGAAATTGCAAACACATTAATCAAGTTCCTCCAATACATGCTACAATCATAAGAAACAACCGTCACAACGATCCTTTTATTATCTTTGAGCTGCTTCGTGTTTGTTCCAATCTCAACTCCATTAGCTATGCCTCTAAAATCTTCTGTTTCACACAAAACCCAAATGTCTATCTCTACACTGCTCTCATTGATGGTTTTGTGTTATCAGGAAATTATGTTAGTGGCATTCACTTGTACTATCAAATGATCAATTTATCAATTGTACCTGATAACTATGTTTTAACTTCGGTTTTGAAAGCTTGTGGGTGTCAGTCAGCTCTGAGAGAAGGTAGACAGGTTCATTGTCAGGTTTTGAAACTTGGGTTAGATTCGGCTAGGTCAATAAGAATGAAATTGATAGAGTTTTATGGGAAATGTGGAGTGCTAGAAGATGCAAAAGGGGTATTCGATGAAATGCCAGAACGAGATGTCGTTGCATCAACAGTTATAATAAATTCTTACTTTGAACGTGGATTGATTCAAGAGGCAACTGGGGTTTTTAATTCGATTAAGAATAAAGATACTGTATGTTGGACTGCGATGATTGATGGGCTCGTTAGGAATGGAGAGATGAATCGAGCCTTACAGGTGTTCAGAGAAATGCAAAGAGAGGAGGTGAGGCCTAATGAAGTTACTATTGTGTGTGTTTTATCTGCATGTTCACAGCTGGGGGCTCTGGAGTTGGGAAGATGGGTGCATTCATTTATGGGAAAGTCTGGAGTTGGGCTTAATCATTTTGTTGGTGGTGCTTTGATCAATATGTATTCTAGGTGTGGTGATATTAATGAGGCGTGGCGAGTTTTTGAAGAAATGAAAGAAAGAAATGTCATCACCTATAATTCTATGATTATGGGGCTTGCCCTGCATGGCAAGAGCAGTGAAGCAATCGAGTTGTTCAGGAGAATGACAAAACAAGGACTTACACCAACTAGTGTCACTTTTGTTGGTTTGCTGAATGCTTGTAGTCATGGGGGTTTGGCAGAGTTGGGATTCAAAATCTTTTACTCTATGGCGAGAGACTACAAGGTTGAACCACAAATCGAGCACTATGGATGTATGGTTGATCTCATTGGTCGTCTAGGCCGAGTTGAAGAGGCATATGAATTTATTAAAACACTGAAACTAGCACCAGATCATGTTATGCTGGGAGCTTTACTGAGTGCTTGTAAGATTCATGGAAACTGGGAATTAGGAGAAGAGATTGCAAAAAACTTGGTGGACTGTGGAAATGCGGATTCGGGAACTTATGTTTTACTATCAAATGTATATTCTTCATCAGGGAAATGGAAAGAAGCAGCACAAGTGAGAGCCAAGATGAAAGAAGGGGGAATAGAAAAGGAACCAGGTTGTAGTTCCATTGAAGTGAACAATGAGATTCATGAGTTCCTTTTGGGAGATCTCAGACACCCACAGAAGGAAGAAATCTACAAAAAGCTGGAAGAGTTGAACCAAAGATTAAGATTGGCAGGGTATACTCCTGCAACAGAAGTAGTGCTGCATGATATTGAGAACTGGGAGAAAGAATGGGCTTTGGCAATACACAGTGAGAGGCTCGCAATATGCTATGGACTGATTTCCACTAAAGCATTTACTACGTTAAGGGTTGTGAAAAATTTGAGGGTGTGTAATGACTGCCACTCATTGATCAAGTTCATTTCTAAGATTACCAAGAGAAAAATAGTGGTTAGGGATCGGAAAAGGTTTCACCATTTTGAAAATGGGACTTGTTCTTGTGGGGACTACTGGTGAAATAAAATTAAACTGTAAATTTTATGATATGCAGCATCTATAAAGTAATACATATTCCTTTCTCACAATTTTCTTCGTATATTCTGATTCATGTAACTGATGACAAAGATGCAAAGCAAAAGCAGGTTCAAGGCATTCTTCATCAAATGGTTTGTTTCCCTCCAGAAACTAAAATCAAAATTTATAGGAAGTGTCAGGATTTGAAACCAAGTCAAAGCACCAGCATCAGGTTTTGAGTTGGTCCCTATTGTATAATTCAAATTTCCTTTAAAGCAATAATCATGTTTGATTTGTTCTTTGATTGGCAGGGTTTTATATATATATATATATGTATGCTGGAGTAAAACATAATTTATAATTAGGCTTAGTCATTTATGGATTTGTTGACATATTCTGGACTGGAGAATTGATGTGAATACTTCTGTTATCATCTATCTCAGTCTCTCAGTGTATTTTTTTTCATATGGGTATATACTTTCCTAAGAATTGTGTATTAATTTTTAACTTTTTCTTTAGTGGCTAGATTCGGTTTTGGAGGGGTTGGTCCAAGGTTCCTCTGTAACTGTGAATTCTGAGAATTATATGAGTAACAACGGTTACAGAATGGGCACGGGTTCTGCCAATTTAGAGCCCAAAGCAGCTGACACAAGATCATGGATAATCACCTATAGGAAGGAAATGACTGAAGGTGAAGCGTTAATTGGAAATTAGTTGAATGGCAATGTTAAACCATGTACTGGAATGGCATCTGAGTCTGAGTGCTGCTATAATTTACTATGATGCATATGCCAAATGTGCAGGGTTTCTCATTTTGTTTGGTAGATGCTCTAGTTCATCAGGTCATGATGTTTCAGTTATAATCTGCAATAAAGGTTTTCTAGTACATAACAAGATTATAAAAAGACAGGTATGGAAGCTAAGGCAAACTGCAAGTGTTGCAAGGCAAAGAGTACGGTGTGGAAGGAGAGTTATGGAAAATAAGCTTTCACATATTCTAGGGGGTTAGCACAGCAGTGAAAGGTTTGAGTTCTTATCTGAGAACATTTGATAGCAGGAGGTCCCCTGTTCGAATTGTCATCATGTTAAACAAAATTTTTTCGGTCAGCGCTATACACGAAACGCGAGTAGAAATTATTCCCATATCCAATGTGGTATGGAGACACCTCCCGCGCGGCACAATTCAAGCTGCAGGTTGGTGTGTATAATTTACACAAACCTGCAGTAATTGCGGATATTGAATTGTACTCAACGGAATAGACAGTAATTATGAACTTTGTTATTGCTTTAATTTCACTGCTTAACCTTGATTAATTGTTTAATCTCCAAGTTAAAATAGCTTCTTTACTAGTGTTTGCCTTGAAAGTTTCCTTTGCAATCTTATATTAAACAGATGCCAAACCCTGAAGCAACTCACATATTTCAGAACTAAAATCATCATAAATCTGTTCTTATTGTTGCTCTTCATTTTTCTATTAAATGTTTACGTGCAGAAAGATATATATGAAAACTTGAAAACCATATACTGAATTGGTCATGGCCTTAATGGTGGTTTTAATTAACCCAACAAAGAAGACAACCCTAAAATCTAATACAGTAACTATAGATCAAGATGCAAATCAGGACGTCAACTAGAAATTGTTTTCATTTATAGGAAATTTTTTAGAAATGTTTCAAAGCCGTTTTCATAAATTTAAAAAATTAAAAAATAGATTTCAGACTTAAAAATAAATATTTTATGTTTTTTTGAACAAGAAGAAAATAAATTTGGAAACAGCTCTATTTTTTGGACTAAACAAAATAATTTATGATTATACTATTGATTAGTAGTAATAAATAGAATTTTAAATTTATATTTATATATGATTTTATAATTTAATATTTTTTATAAATCCTTATTTTTAATATCTACACCTTTTTTTAAATATATTTTCGGTTTATATATTTATAAAAATACTGTTTTGCAGTATCTGCTTTTACATTTTCCATTTTCACATTTTCCTTCCAGGACCAAGCCAATGCTTGACTTTTTTTTTTTTTTTTTTTCTGGTCAAATGCTTGACATACTCTAAGATTGATGATTACTTTGGTGGTTTTTTTTAAACCCTTAAGTTACAAATGCTGGTAAGAGTGTGGTTGGGAAAAGCTGGAAGATAAAGACGGTGGATAATCGGACTTTATTATAATAAATCTATGTCAATGCCCTCTTATCTGAGGCCACCTTTCTTTAAGTATAAAGCTAAAGTAAGTGTCAGATCCAACAAAGAATCACTGTCGAAAATGACTTGATCAATGGAGCAAAGTTATCAATTTTATATTTTTGTTCCAAAAAAAAAATTAAATCAATTTTATATCAATGGAGCAAAGTTATTTTTATGAGTATATAGTCAGCCTAAAATGGTAGGTAAATAAATTAACAACGTGAAATCTGAAAATTAAAAGCAAAAATTCAATCAACAATTATTATTCAATCAATTCATAGAAACTGTTCTTTTTTAAATGACATTTTAAATTCAAATCATACGTTAAATTAATCGTTAAACATTTACCATCCTTATGAACATGTCTAATCAATTCTAAATGGTTAAAAATAAAAAGAAAAAAAGCAAAAATTTAGAAGTTCACTAGCTTATAGTTTTCCAATTAACTTCCTACTACTTCTCCTACTTGAACTGAATTTCCTACATTGATGTACATTTTCGCAGGAGAGTTTAAACCTTAGAGGAAATTGCACTTCCTTGAATTTTCACCTAATATATATTAAATATTTAACTCTAAAGTTATTAAACTCAAAATTTAAAAAGTGTCTCTCCTCATAATCTATATATATATATATATATATTAAATCTTGTATCCTAAAATTATTAAACAAAAAGTTTGACAATTGTCTATTTTTATATTTTAATATTCACTTAAAAAGCTAATATGTTAACTTATTAAAAATAAAACATTTTTAATAGTTATTTAGTATTATGTTTTAACTAAAACACTATTATACTTATTTTAATACTACTCAAATTTTAAAATTATGTATATATTACGTATTTTTCTACCTTAAATTACTCAAAATATTTTTTTTAAACCATTAAAAAATTTTAAAAAATTATAGTAATTACTTAATATTATTTTTCAACTAAAATACTATTAAACATATTTCAATATTACTTTTTTTGTTTACATTAGAGGGAATGGCAAAACCAAAAGAAAACTAAATAACACAATTCCTATGAGTTGGAACTCCTAATCTATCTTGCAAGAGCAATTCAAAAATACCATCGGGAAGCTCATCAATCCTGAAGAAACCAAAAGGAAAATAATACTAATTTAATAATTTTGAAACCAAATTTTATTATAACTAAAAAATTATGACAACAAAAATTTTAAAAAATAAAATTAATGTAATTTTTTTTATTTTTAATTTATTTAGTTATTATTCCATTCAAATTATTTATATCATTTTATTTTACAGTCCGTATATTACGCGGAATTACTACTAGGTTACAATTAATTTTTAAAGGTTTATATGTTAAATTATTAAAATTCATAATATTTTTTTAAAAATATAAAAAATCTTATTTTATAATACATGTTGTATTTTAATTAAAACACTCTAATTCTATTATATCTTAAACATTACTGTTTCTTTCCATATAAAATTACATCTTTTATTATAACTAAAACACTCTTATCTTTTCAACTATTTCCTATTTTTTATTTTATTTATTTTATTATTATTATAATTATTATTATTAAACATATATATGTACTTTTGATAAAAATAATAAAATAAAAATATTGCAATAACTTTTTAAATTTTACTTTTATATTTGATTAATTTATAGTTTTGATTTATTAAAATTATACATA